>WSYQ01000072.1:0-48411 GCA_011426435.1 Lysiphlebus fabarum
TATTTATAATAATAATTGATATGTAAATATTTCATTACAAGTTATATTATTATGAAAAAATTCTGAAATTTATTATTTAATTGCTTATATATATATATATATATATATATACTTATTTAATTTAGAATGAGTATTTATATAATTAATTCAAGTTTTTATTGGATATTTGTAAATGTATGATTTATCTAATATCAATTTTATAATCAGAACAATAAAAAAGTCAAAAAAAAAAAAAATTAACAAAAAAATATATTATTAATTTTATAAAAAAAAAAAAAAAAAGTTGTCTGATTTTATATAAATTTTTAAATGCAGTTATCATTAATTGAATTATTAATCAAGTTGATCACATGTATCTTGTTCAAGATTTTTCAAAATAGTTTGTTCGATATCGTTTGTTATGAGAAAATTATTATCCTCTATATTGAGCAGAGTCAGTTGCCTCAAGTTGATAAATATAATTGGGTTTATGTAATCCAATTGATTTGATTGTAAACATAAAGATTTGAGTTTGTTATTTTGACGGAAAATGACATCAGGCAGTGACAATAATTTATTATTGCTAATGTCAAGGAATTTAAGTTGAGACAAACCCTCAAAAATATTTGACTCAAGATTTTTCAAATTGTTTGATTGTAATTGCAATTCATATAGAGATTTTGTTTCATTGAATATGTTGTGTGGTAAAGATGTTAAATGATTATTGCTCAAAACAAGCCAACTAAGTTCAGTCAAACCATCAAAAATATTTGACTCAAGATTTTTCAAATTGTTTGATTGTAATTGCAATTCATATAGAGATTTTGTTTCATTGAATATGTTGTGTGGTAAAGATGTCAAACGATTTTTGCTTAAGTCAAGCGATTCAAGTTGAGACAAACCATCAAAAATATCTGGATCAAGACTTGTCAAATTATTTGATCGCAATTTCAACACCTGTAGAAATTTTGTTCGATTGAATATGTTGTGTGGGAGAGATGTTAAACTAATGTTTCTCAAGTCAAGCCATTTAAGTTCAGACAAATCATCAAAAACATATGACTTAAGACTTCTTAAATTGTTCAATTGTAATCTTAATAGACTTAATGATTTTGTTGGTTTAAATATGTTATGTGGTAGAGATTTTAAACTGATATTGCTCAAATCAAGCAATTTAAGTTTAGACAAACCATCAAAAATATCTGAATGAAGACTTGCCAAATTGTTCGATTGTAATTGCAATTTATATAAAGATTTTGTTTCATTGAATATATTGTGTGGTAGAGATTCAATTTCATTATGAGCCAGATCAAGTGATTCAAGTTTTGATAAACCATTAAAAATATCTGATTCTAGACTTGCTAAATTGTTGAATTGTAAGAACAATGTCTGTAGATATTGTGTTCCATTAAATATGTTGTGTGGCAGAGATATTAGTTTATTGTTGCTCAAATCAAGCCAACTCAGTTTAGACAAACCATTAAAAATATTGGAATCGAGATTTTCCAACTTGTTTGATTGTAATTCTAATTTGTTGAGAGATTTTAGCTCATTGAATATGTTGTGTGGCAAAGATACTAATTCATTATAAGATATATCAAATGTTTTCAGTTTAAACAAACTATTAAAAATAATTGAATCAAGATTTTTTATTTCGTTTTTTTGCAATTCTAAAATGTTAAGAGAGTCTAATCCATGGAATATGTCACGTGGAAAAAAACTTAATTTCTTATTATTAAAATTAAGCTCATAAATATTGAAGCAACTGTTGAAAATAATTGGCTCATTAAAAGTTACTATATCCGTTGACCAGTGTTGAATTTCTGATGGAGAAACATCATGACCAATGTAGTTGAAGCGTTCTGAAGTTGAGTTATGAAAACATCTATTACTTGACTCTTCTGCGGAACACAACAATTATATGATGTAAAGAATACATTTTTAAATTAAATATTGAGTAGGAATAAAATTTCAACTTACTCTCAGTTTTTTGAAGATTTACTGTCATCCCTGTTACCTGAAATTATATGACAAAAAGAATTTTAAATAATTATCATTCATCAAATTATTTAAATAAATTATTTTTTATAAAAATATTTATATTATAAAATTATCAATGATAGTACACTTTGTAAGTAAATAAGTTGTATCAAATTATTATAATTATTATTTAAAAAAAATAAAATAAAATAAGTTGTTTGCAACATCAGAGGAAAAATATAAATAATGTTTTTTTTTTTTTTTACATTAATATTGTGACTCATCAACTGACTTTGAAACAAATGACTATCGATATTATTAAAATAAAAAAATAAAAAAAATTTTTTACAAATAATTATAAGAACATTATAATTTATTTCAATTTATTTTGATTATTATAAATGTTAATAAAATAAATTGAATTATTAAAAATAGTGATCGCTTGAGTCTTTGATTCAACAAATAAAGTTTTTATAATAATCAAATAATAAATGCTACTTATTTTGAGAGATTGCATTGATGAGTTTTAATTTTTTATTTTAACTCAACAATGTTATATTATTGACGTTATCTAAAACTTACTAAAATATTAAATTAAAAAATAAAATTATCAAAAAATAAGGGACTCGTGTCATCAATGCCTCAAGACAAAATTTATATAATATAGTCATGTTATCTTATGTTTTTCAAATGACATTGAAATTAAACTACTCAGTTTCAATAAATGTATATATTAATTATATTTCATCAACTGACCAAACAAAAAGTCATTAGTGATATAATCAAATTTTTAAAATAAAAAAATTTCCACAGATTAAAAGAACATTATGATTTTTTTTTTTAACGCTTATATGATTTATATTTATATTATATAAATATTATGTTATATATTTAACTTAGCAACAAAAATATCTTGTTATATGATAATATAAGAGTTTATATGTTATAATAAACAAAAGTTATTATTTTGAAAGTATAAATGCACGGAGAGAATTTCACATTGATTATTTGAGGGTAATACTTATTCAACAGAATCGGTGACATACAATGAGCATTTCACTATCACGCACACAGTAAATATAAGTCGAACCCTGAGATATTCTGAGATTCATGTTGATATTCTGTACCCTCGTTTTTTCTGATGGATATGTATCTAAAAAGTAACGATAACTCGAGAAAATCAAGTGGTATCCCTTGATATACTGCGTGTTACATTATGATTATCTCAGAATTTATTTTAGTTTGTGAATTCAAGTGAAATTCACAGGGTACCACGAGACAAAATAAAAAAAGCAACGTGATTTTCTCAAGGCATTACTTAATTTGACTACAGAAATTTTTCCGAATTAAGCCGAAGTCAAATTAAGTAATGCCTTAAGAAAATCACATTGCTTTTTTTATTTTATCTCGTGGTACCCTGTGAGTTTCACTAAAATATACAAACTAAAATAAATCCTGAGAGAATCATAATGCAACTCGCAGTCCATCAAGGGATGCCACTTGATTTTCTCAGGGTACTTAAGTATCGGGAAAAAAGATGAGTACTTTTATAATAATTGTTTAAAAAATTGTTTATGCAATTACATTTGTTTTTTTAACCAATAGACAATTAAAAATACATTTTAAATAATTAATTAATAATTTTTAAGAATACAATTGGCTAATAAAAAAGATGTATTTGCAACAAAGACAAGTACTTGTGAAATAAGCGTTTAAAAAATTATTTCACCAGTTGCAAAAGATGGAATTGCAAAAAAAAAAAATTATTCATGCAATTATTCTTTGGAAAATAATTTAAACAATTTCTTTCTAGCCATTTAATTATTACGAATAAATTTAAAATTGCCGAAATAAATCATTTAAATGAATAAATAGCTACGGAATAGGATGCAATTAGTAAAAAGACAATTACTCATGCAATTACTTTTTGAAAAATCAGTTAAAAAACTACATTCATCTCCTTAGCAATAGATATTTGAAAATGCATTAAAAGATATTAATCAATAATTTTTAAATGAATAAAATGACTATATGGAAAAGAATGCATTTCGAAAACAAACAATTGCATTAATTATTTAAAATGTATTTTTAATTGGTCAAAAAAACAGATGTAATTGCATAAATAATTTTTAAAACAATTATTGTGGAATTACTCGTCTTTTTTGCAAATACATCTTTTTTCTTAGCCAATTTTATTCTGAAAAATTATTAATTAATTATTTAAAATGTATTTTTAATTGTCTATTCGTTAAAAAAACAAATAAAATTGCATAAATAATTTTTTAAACAATTTTTATACAAATACTCGTCTTTTTTGCAAATACATCTCTTTTCTTATATAATAGTTTATTTAAAAATTGATTATTAATTATTTAAAATGTATTTTCAAACGTTTATTACCTAGAAAGCTAGATATAATTTTATAAATAATTTTTCAAACAGTATTTCTAATAGTACTTCTTACAATATTATCAATCCAAATAAATAAATGTTTCGACACAATAAATACAAGTAATAATATCATTGATATTTTCAGTATTTGATAAATTTTAGTATATGGAATCATGTGTCAAAAAAGAATGTTTTTCATTCATCAATAATTTTATTATTTTGATTTAAATACAATTCAGTTTCAAATTTACTTTATAAAAAATCATCGTTTACTCTTAAAAATATATATTTCAAATTTTTTTAATTAACATAATTTAAATTAATTCTTTTTTTTTTGTTTCTTGTGAAAAGATATTGATATATAAATTGACATTAACATTGATATATAAATTCATCTTGGTCAACCCAATTTATAAGTATAAGAAATTTTCTCTATGAACCATAACGGTCCGATAGTCGCACGGGTAGAAATATGCGTTTTGTAATTAGGTACCTTGAGCCCCCCTGAGGGGTGACACGTTACTTGGGCTCGCGTCAAAATATCCGCGACAAAATAACCCCGACAAAATATCCCGCGTCAAAATAACCCATGACAAAATATTTTAGTTATTAAATATTTAAATAAAAAATGTAAAACTTATAGGATTTTGTTATATTTTTCGTGGGATATTTTGTCGCGGATATTTTGTCGCGGATTTTTTGTCGTGGGATATTTTATCATGTAATCCCCTGAGGACTTAGTTTTCGAAAAAAAAAAAAATATTTTCCGTTTAATTTAAAATAATCATTAATAAAAACAAAACAAAAATCTCAAATTTTTATATACAAAAAAGACTCATTTTTTCCCTTTATTGCAGAATTGTAGATCAACAGAATTCGTACTTTTTTATTCAAAGTTTTCGAAAACAAAAGCAGCGAAATAAAAGTGTCAAATTTTATTTGAATTGAGTTAACTATTGTTGATTGAATGCAACCTTTTTAATTTGCTTGATTCTGGATTAAAAAAATAAGGCGGTTTTTTGACAATTACTAATTTGAATTTACAAACAATTGTATTGTATGAATACTTACATCTTTCTTTCTTCACACCGTATAGACTTTTTTTTTGTATTACAGGTAAAAGACAACAACTGTCAAAATATGCAATTGTTCCCTTTTTAAAATAACATGGATATGATGCAACGTGACGAAACAGGGCTAGAGTGAGCTTTCTCTACGAAAAATTTTCTTTCGTCAGGTATCTCTCTAGGAAGTAGAATTTTATTGGTTCCACCTTTAATTTGAATAATTACTTTCTTTTTCAGTAATATTTCTTGAAGAGGTGTGGGATTTTCTTGATCCTGACATTTTCTTTATTATATTTTAATTCTATATATTCAAAATTAATTTTATATTCATTCAAATAACATTTCTAAGGTATACAATTGATTGAATACAAAACTGAAAATGTGCAAAACTTAAAATAAAAGATAGAAACTAAATTATCTATCCCTTGACTTTTTTACTCGTATCTTGACGACGGTATCGTAACACGTAGAGAGAAAATTTATGTGGACTGTCTTCGTTTGAAAAATTCGAATTAGTAATTGTCAAAAAACCGCCTCATTTTTTTAATCCAGAATCAAGCAAATTAAAAAGGTTGCATTCAATCAAGAATAGTTAACTTTATTCAAATAAATTTTGACACTTTTATTTCGCTGCTTTTGTTTTCAAAAACTTTGAATAAAAAAGTACGAATTCTGATGATCTACAATTCTGCAATAAAGGGAAAAAATGAGTCTTTTTTGTATATAAAAATTTGAGATTTTTGTTTTGTTTTTATTTCACTACTTTTGTTTAAATAATCAAAACCAAAATGAAAAATAACAACAATATAAATTGTTGATTAAAGATTAATATTAAAAATTAAATTATAACTTCAAATATTGATCAATTTTAATTGTTTTTTGTTTTTTTTTGTTTAAAAAAAATGTATACAAACTTTATTATTTATGGGAAAAAAAAATTTTTACTTGAAAAATAACAACAATATAAATCGTTTGTTAAAAATTAAATATTAAAAATAAATTACGAATTCAGTGATTGATCGATTTCGATTTTTTTTTTTTTTCAAAAAACGGACAGATTCATACTATAAAATTGTTCAGAATGGAAAATCTTTTTCCATAATTATTTGTTTATTTAAAAATTTATTTCTCGTAATTTTAGATGCGTCGTGCGAGAACGTGAAATTGATTAAATGATTTTTTTTACAATAATTCAACAAGTAATTGAATCCGTCTTTTTTTGAAAAAAAAAAAAAAATCAAAGTTGATCAATAATTGAATTTGTGATTTATTTTTAATATTAATTTTTGATAAACATTTTATATTGTTGTTATTTTTCAAGTAAATAAATAATATTCCATTCTCTTTAAACAAAAAAAAAAAAAAACAATCAAAATTGATTAACTTTTAAAGATATAATTTAATTTTTAATATTAATCTTTAATTAATATTTCATATTGTTGTTATTTTGCAAGTAAAAATTTTTTTTTTTCATAAACAATAAAGTTTGTATCCATTCTCTTTAAACAAAAAAAAAAAAAACAAAATCAATCAATTATTGAAGTTATAATTTAATTTTTAATATTTATTTTTTATAAACAAATCAAATTATTGTAATTTTTTGAGTAAAAATTTTTTGTTCAAACCATGTATTAGTAAGAATCGGTGCCTTTTAAACAAAAAAAAAATTTTTGAAATCGATCGATTATCAAAGTTTTTATTTATGTTTTAATAATAATTTTTCAATAAAAAATTGTGTTTTGTTATTATTTTTCAAGTAAAAAAATTTTTTTTCTTTATAATATAAGAGTGTCAACTTGCCTCTTTTAAACAAAAAAAAAATTTTTCAAATCAATCAATTATTGAAGCTATTATCCAATTGTTAATTTAATTTTACAATAAATAATTGCTTTTGTTATTATTTTTTGGCCACGGATGCACGGAAAGCCAATTCAAATCAATTATCGTTTCAAGTTTTTTTTTTCTTTTATTTTTTTTTTTTCGACGTCATCAGATTAACCCCTGAGTTAAGATGATAATTATCTACAACTTTAAAAATTAATAACTAATTTACGGTTGGTTTAGAAAAATTTATTTGAACTACCCCCCCTAAAAAATTTTTATTTATAATTTTCATATAA
The DNA here is from genome assembly GCA_011426435.1 of Lysiphlebus fabarum. NCBI lineage: Eukaryota > Metazoa > Arthropoda > Insecta > Hymenoptera > Braconidae > Lysiphlebus > Lysiphlebus fabarum. Next base: position 7,538 of record WSYQ01000072.1, read on the forward strand.
ATTTTTTTCCTCTATCTCTAACAGGAACCGCGAAATCAACGAATTTTTTTTTATTTATTATTTTTCACCCCTTTCCGGGGGGGTTAAAATTTTGTAAATAGTTTTTTATAAATCGCGAGGGTCAAATTAGTTTATAATAATTTTTTTTTTTAAATGGAACCAAATTTTAAAAATGCTTACTTAAAATGGATCTTTCCTGCATTAACTGTCCCTAAAGAGAGAAAAATGCAGAAGTGGGCAATTTTAATAAAATATTTATTTTTTAGTAAAATCATGTACCTGGCTTATTCGAAATATTATATCTTTTTAACTATACACCGGAAAAATTCAAGAATAGGCTTATTGGATAGGGAAATATCGATATTAATAAGGAAAGAAATTTTAGTTTTGATTTATAATAAATATTAAAGGAAAAAAATTTATTGAGAAAATAAAAATTTGTGACGTCATACCCATGCAACCTATTTATATTATTACTCGGTAGGTTGTCTCGCACTGGGAAAAAATGAGTCGAGACTACCGAGTCTCTTGATATAATGTTTAGAAGAATATGTACATGAAACATTTATGAATGAACAAACAAACTAACAATGTTCTAAATAATATAATAAGAATAAAATCGGATATTAAAAAAAATTATATTTTATTTATTTATATTTAACAATTTAAGTAATTATTATTTAAAATCTTCGTATTTTTTTTTTTAACGACTTGATATTTTAGATTTTTTTTAAAATTTTTTTTTGTACCAGTCGTGATTTTAAATTAAAGTTTCAAGTAATTTTTTAACAATACATAAATTGATTAATATTTTACAATATTTAATATTAAAATTTGACAGTATTTAACAACTAAAGTTATAATTTTCAATAATAATAAATCAATTTATTATATATTGTAATTTATATATATATCTTTTAATATATTTTCAATAACATTTGTTATCTGTTCTGACTCTATTATTAACTCTTCACAATTTTCAAGCCCCTTAAACATATTTCCTCTGAGTTTTTTTAAATAATTTTTACGAATATCAAGTGTTTCAAGCTTTTCTAAACCATTAAAACTACCTCGATTGATATCATCTATATGATTATAACTTAAATCAAGTTCACGGAGTTTTTTCAAATTAAGAAATGTGTCTTTAAATAATACGGTCAATTTATTATTTTTAATATTGAGATATGAAAGTTGTGATTGATTTTTAAATAATTCGTTTGATATAGTTTTTAAATTATTTTCACTAATATCAAGTTTTTCAAGTCTCAATAAATTATCAAATGTACCTGGTTCAATAACTTCTAGTTTGTTTGAGCGTAACGATAATTCACGAAGATTAAATAAATTTTTAAATATATCTTTTGGTAATTTTGTTAAATTATTTTCATGAATACTAAGGTAGGAAAGATCGCCCAAGTATTCAAAAACACCAGATTCAATATTTGACAATTTATTATATGCCAAGTATAAAGTACGTATTTTATACTCTGATATATTTATAAAAGCTTCTTTGGTTAATTTTTCTATTCTATTTTGATCAAGAGAAAGTGTCTTGAGTTTAGATAAATTTCCAAAAATATTTGTATCAATATTACTTAACTTGTTGTAATTCAAATACAAACAATCAAGATTTTTAAGATTACGAAAATGATTTTTTGTTATTTCTCTTAGCCAATTAAAACCAAGATCCAAGTGTTTAAGTTGTGTTAAATTATAAAAAATATTAAAATCAAGAAAACTAAGTTTGTTTGATCTCAAATTTAAAAACTGTAGATTTCTTAAATCATCAAATATTCCTACTTGTAAATACAACAATTTATTTTTCTTTATATCAAGTCGTAGCATTTTTATCAAGCCATTAAAAGTATTTGACTTGAGATTTTTTAATCGATTTGCTGTTAAATTTAATTCTCGAAGATTATTTAAACCAGTAAATAAATTATCTGGTAAATTTTGCAATCTGTTGTAGCTCAAGTCAATTTTTTTTATGTTAATCAATCCATTAAAGATGCAAGAATCAAGATTATTTATGAGATTGAAATTTAATTTTAAGCAAGAGAGATTTTTAAGTTCTTTAAATAAATTTTTTGGCAGTGTTGTTAAACTGCTGTTGCAGATATGAAGCTCTGTTAATTTCATCCCATCAAATAAGTTTTCTCGAATAGCAATCAATTTATCCGATGTATTTATGTGAATATTAATTGCATTTTGTTTTTCTTTATCATACACTAGTTCACTGTTTTTTGGATTGTATACGTATGTAACTTCATCATCCAAATATTTATTTTTGATACTTAAAGTTGTTACATCTGGATCAGTTGAATTGTCAATTACCAATGTGATATCCATTATTCTGAAATACAAATTTAATAATCATAAAGTACATATTAGCTTGTTGTTATTTGTTAAGAATATTATTTAAAAAAAAAAAATAATTTAAAACTATTACTTTTATTTTATTTTTTCAATTTATAAAAAATAAAATGGATTATTTTTCTTTTTTACAGGTAGTTTTAACAATTGATCTGTAACAAATAAAATCATTTAATTATAAATAATTTATATTTTTTAATTATACATTTTAAAACCAGGATTTTCAATAATTAACTAACTTTTTTTTTATTATCTGTAAGCAACACATATTCAACTTGTATGTGTGTGTGTGTGTGTGTGTGTAAATTTCACGTGTCAATAAATACTTGAATATAAATAAATAAATAAAATTAAAAAAATTACCTTCTCAATTACTTTTTGTTTGATTTAAAAATGAATTATTTATTTTCTAATAATTATATTATTATTTAAAATAATAAATTCTATAATTATATTTTTTTTTGCTCAATTTTACACGTGGATAAAATAAAGACGTTTGGTTATATACTTTCATGTTGTATGACTCATACTAAATTATGTGTAACTAAAACCGCATTGACACCCAATATTCACGCATTAACAGTTTGTATATATTCTGTCAATAAAAATAATTATTTAATTTAATTTATAAATAATTAATAATTATACATTGAACACTTGTATATGATATTAAAATAATAAAATAATAACTTACTTTATAAAATTGATATAGGTATAGGATTGACGTTTGTTCATGCGATACAACTTGTTGAACAGATTGATATAGAACTGCTCAGTGAGTATTGGTGGTTTTTCTTCAATGACGGTCAACAACGATAGAAGCTCCAATAGATTGATCATATGGTGTGCTAATGACGTCTAACGACACACACACACATGTATACATATATATATAGTCTTCACATATATACCGACAAAAGCGCTTAGTTTAAGATCACAACATATTATTATCGATAACGTAGTTTTTTTTTTATATTGACACCTGAATATTTAGCATACAAACTTTATTTTTGAATTTAATTTATAAAAAATGAAATATTTATTATTTTTATTGATATCCATTGTTTTAAAACAGATTCAATAATTATAAAATATATATTAGTTTGTTGTTATTAATATTATAAAACAAAAATAATTTAAAACTTACTTTTAATTTCTTTTTTCAATTTAGAAAAAATACAATGGATTATTTTCTTTTTTACAGGTAGTATTATCAAATGAACTGGAACAAATGAAATCATTTAATTAATCGATTTGTATATTTTTTTAATTATACATTATATAATCAAAATTTATAAAACACTAATTTTACGTAGGCGGAGTCTACTAGTATTGAATTCACGGCGTTTTTTTTACTAATTGTCACAGCTTCTTTAATAATTAAGATAGAAAGCTCGTATTAGAGTTAAATGGAAGGTCTTGGAAAATTCTACAACTAAGATAAGATGAAAATCTAAAACAGCAAATATTAAGAAAACTAAAAACAAATCATCACTGCTAACCTTGACAGGATATAGTAGAGAGTGAAAAAAACTATGTTTATAACAGTTTAAATATTTTTTTCTATTATTAGAAATTTGTTAATTAGCGAAATAACAAAATATGCGTATTTTTATAAATCGCATAACTCTTTAAAAAATTGACCGACATTCATCTATAAGACAATTTTGGTCTTAAATTGTTTATTTCGTTAATTTTCGTTTATTTCGAGAGCCACTTGCTCTTGTCAAAAATCGTTTCAAAAATGCGTTAATGAGTTATCAGCTATTGTTTATAACAATGAGTGTTATCAAATACAATTTAATTAAAAAATAACTATAAAGATTTTATTAGTCAGTTTCCAATGATATCCTTGGTTCTCGCAATTTTTATGAAGAATTTTTTAAGCCTATAATAAGATTCTTTTACGTACATTTGTTTATTAAATATTCAAGTTATAAACAATGTCTATTTTCAATTTTTTAAATTTTTTTTTCAAAAAAAAAATGTGCGCAAGCGTCAAACTTCTTTTCCTTAGCTACCTCTAGAGTGTCAACTTGCCTCTTTTCAACAAAAAAAAAAAAATTTCAAATCAATCAATTATTGAAGCTATATCCAATTGTTAATTTAATTTTACAATGAATAATTGCTTTTGTTATTATTTTTTGGCCACGGATGCATGGAAAGCCAATTCAAATCAAATATCGTTTCAAGTTTTTTTTTTCTTTTATTTTTTTTTTTTTCGACGTCATCAGATTAACCCCTGAGTTAAGATGATAATCATCTACAACTTTAAAAATTAATAACTAATTTACGGTTGGTTTAGAAAAATTTATTTGAACTACCCCCCCTAAAAAATTTTTATTTATAATTTTCATATAAATTTTTTTCTCTATCTCTAACAGGAACCGCGAAATCAACGAATTTTTTTTTATTTATTATTTTTCACCTCTTTCCGGCGGGGTTAGAATTTTTCAAATAATTTCCTTTAAATCGCGAGGGTCGAATTAGTTTATAATAATTTTTTTTTGAAAAATGTAACTAAATTTAAAAAATGCATCGACATTAATAAGAAAAGTTATTTTAGTTTAAATAATAAATATTAAGGGAGTTATTGAGCAAATAAAAATTCGTGACGTCATAACCATGCAACCAATTTATATTATATACCCGGTAAGTCTCGCGCTGGGAAAAAATGAGTCGAGACTCTACCGCGTCTCTTGATAACCTCCAATTTTTTCTTCTTGCCTTCCCCTCTTGTACGGGGGTAGTTTTTTTTTTTTTAAGGGACGAAAAAATGATAAAAAAATTTTGAAAAAATGTAAGGTCGTTTTTTGACCTAAAATTAACCCAAAAAAAAAAAATTAACTAAATCTGAACGGCAAAGGGTTTTGACCCTGTGATTTGGCATGGAAACTGCCATATATATATTTGTTATAAATTAAATTGTCTATTTGTTACAGATTATCTGTTGATATTTTTAATACAAAAAATTACATTCAATTATTTTTTGGAGTTCATTGATTGATGGTAAGTTTGTTATTATTGTTTATTTGTAAAAAAAAAAAAATACACACACACACGCACACGCACACGCTTACACATGAATTAAATATATCCATGTGAGTCAACACTCTAATACTTTTTACACAATAAACAAAAAAAAACAACATCATTTGTTGATTATATAACAATTTAATTAATTTTAAATTTTTTATTAAATGCAGGTCATTTGTGAATGAAATTTGCGAATTATAAGAGCGTAGCCACTAAGATATTTCCATTGAAAAATATTTTTCAGGAAATTGTCATAAAGTCTAAGCAACGTGGTAGCATTATGTCTGATAGTTTTGATAATTTTTGTAATTATATATCTAAAAAATGTCGGTTTGAAAAAAAAACGATTATAACAAATTATAATAATAAAAATACAAAGTAATAACACCTCAATAAAATACAAGTTTGACTTGTTTATAGCTATAATACATTGTTAATTGTATTGTTAAATGAATTTAAATAAAATTTTCTTTTTAATACTCTTGTTGGGTATTAAATAAATATATAAATTGTTTTTTTAAATAATTTAATTAATTAATTTAATAAATTAAATATAGCACATCACAATTGAAATATAATTTAAAAAAAAAAAAACACTTGATGTAAATTAGAGATAATTTTTTATTTTTCTTTCTACAGATACATCACAAACACTTGTTGCTGATCTCAGTGGACCAAATGCTGTCATTGATTTTAAATATATATAAATTAGAATCGAAATTATTTAAAATAATATCTAAATTTGAGTAAATATAAATTTTTTATAAAAACATTAATATTTATTATAAATATATAATAATATTTGCCTATGTTAAAAATTAGAATAATTAAAATACAATTTCAGACACTTTGGGTAAATTACCAGGAATATTAATTTATTATATAGACCAACACTTGTTGCTGATAGTGGTGGGCCAACTGCTGTCATCAATAATATACATAATAAATTTATATATTAAATAATATTTATTGTTTTACATAAATAAATTGAATCGTTATCATCAAAAAAGTTATAGTAGTAGGTAAATTATTTTTAAAAATATATAAACAATAATAAATATATAAATAATAATCTTAAATGTCTATGAGTAATAAACATTAAAAATAAATACATAATTTAAATTATTATTTTTCCAGTCTTGAAGGAAATTGAGGTCAAATTTTAACTACTTAAATCTTAATTACAAATATAACAACAAATAATTAAGTATTTGTTTGTTTAAATTTTATCTACTCACAGACTGGTACACATACACCGGTTAATGATTATACTTTGTAATATTATTTCATAGAAAAATAATATAATCATTGGTTAATAATAAGTAATAAAAAATGTGTATACTTATATGTTGCAGGTTGAATTTCTGTTTCTGAATATTATCTTTAATAAAAATAGACCAAGTTTTATTTATCAAATTTATTTGAAGTAAGTTCTATATAGATCCATACACTATGAATACTTTTATATATTTACACAGTTAATAATATCTTGGGCTTCGAACGTGCGGCCAGTTATTGCATCCGAACCCTCAATTATCAAATTTAGTATTAATAAATTATATTCATTGCAAGTTGATACTCAAATAAATATTTATATTATTAATATGCCATTTTAATAAATATTTAATTAGAAAAATAAACTGTTAAACAATTATGTATTAAAGATGAATTCAACATTGATAACCAATTGAAGTGATTTTGTATAATTTATCTGAATTTAAAAAAATCCCACAGATACACACATTTCCATATTTCTCTGATATTCTCCAAATTTCTCCGACTACACATAATTCGGAGAAAAGTTGAAGAGATTGTTTTCGAAGTAATCCATCCTGAAATATAATATAAAAATCAAATAAATTATAACAAATTAAATTTTATGTAAAAAATAATTAAATGTTTAAATATAGAAATAAATATGTAAAATTATAATCCTAATAAATAATATGATATTATTATTATTATTGTTTAAGTCCTGGATATCACTTTGTTTTGAATAACTCAAATGATACAAGTGCTTTGACTGCAAGTATTTAGTCAATAAATAAACATTTTTGTTATCGGGATACACCTTATTACAATTCAAGGATTTGTGCATTATTGGATAATAAGAAAGAGCATTTTAATATCAAGATTCATGTAAATACTGTTAATGTTTATGTAAATACTGCAATTTTAAAAAGATGTAGCTTACTTCCGTCCTTCAATGAAAGACTATAAGAAACGAATTATTGTATAACTACTTCAAATAAGATTAGATTCCCAAAGATCTGTTTGATAGCTTAAAACTCAGAGATCTGCATATAGAATGTGATAGTCTGACAACATTACCAAAAAAGATATTTAAAAATTGTAAAATTCTCTGTGAGTTAGAATTGAGTTTCAACAATGTAGAACATCTAGATGGATGTACTTTCAATGGTTTATCAATACTTAAAGGACTCATTTTTAGCCATAACCATTTGCAATCATTACCAAAAAATATATTCATGAAATTACATAACCTACGTTTTCTGGATGTTGAGTTTAACCGTCTGAAAAATATTGAGCAAAGTATTTGTTATGATCTATTACAACTCAAGATGAATAATAATGAGCTGTCTTATTTATCAAACGACATTTCAGGATTGGGAGATCAGCAGCAACCAACTGATCAGTCTTTATCCATATACTTTCAAAAAGTTAAATATTATAGTTCAAACGATTATTATTATTATTATTATTATTATTATTATTATTATTATTATTATTATTATTATTATTATTATTATTATTATTATTATTATTATTATTATTATTATTATTATTATTATTATTATTATTATTATTATTATTATTATTATTATTATTATTATTATTATTATTATTATTATTATTATTATTATTATTATTATTATTATTATTATTATTATTATTATTATTATTATTATTATTATTATTATTATTATTATTATTATTATTATTATTATTATTATTATTATTATTATTATTATTATTATTATTAATTGAAATTCAATGATGAGTACTCGAAACCAGTAAATTCTAAAAGCGTGCTGTATTTTAGAACATCACCCGTTTTTATTTACTTATTTTTAAAATACATAGCTATTTAATAGTGTAAAAATGATATTCTTCATACGAAAATTTTATCATCTCGCGTCTACATATTGCACTAAAAAAAACGTTACAGAAAGAAAATTTCTAGAATAAAATTTAAAAATAACCAAAAAACATCTACCGTTTTCTACATACTAGAAAGTATGATACTAGAAAACAATACCATAGTTCTGTGCAAGATAAAAAATTATTAACGTAGAAAAAACAGTCTATTCATAAAAATCTACCTAGTGGTCGTAATAGAAAATAATAATAAATTTTAATAATTTTTAAAAGCAGGTATTCGAAAAATTTTTTAATATAAAAATGAAATATTAGATGACAACACTTTAGGGGTAATTATGTTGATGAAAATCCTAAAGTATAGTTATGTGTTTGTCGATAAACTATTTACTATCTGAAATGTAGATATCAAAAATTAAAATTAGTTACTTCTTTCAAGTCGTTTTTTCTCCAAACAAGCAATAATCATTTTAAAATATGAGCAAAAAAAATTTTTAAAAATTTTATTTTTTTTTTGTTATTATAATTATTATTTAATTATAAATTCTTTTATTCATAGGAACTCAGGAGAAAGGATATATATGTTCACTTAAAAATTATTAATTATTCATTTAAAATATATTTTTAATTGTCTATTGGTTAAAAAAACCAATGAAATCGCGTAAATAATTTTTTAAACAATTATTATACAAGGATTCGTTTCCGGTAAGGAAAACATAATCCTTCAAATATATCCTTTCTCCTCTTCAGTTTCTCAGAATAAAATAAATAATAATTATTAATTAATAATTATAATAACAAAAAAAAATAAAATTTTTTCAATTTTTTTTTCTAATATTTTAAAAAATTATTGCTTGTTTGGAGAAAAAACGGCTTGAAAGAAGTAACTAATTTACTTTTTTAAAACAGTGACCCTGATTAATTCAAACGTATTGTTACTTTTTTCTAGAAGTTTTTTTCTTGTTTAAAGCCACTTTGTCACTCAAAACAAGAAGCTATTTTCTTATAATAATCATAATGATCAATATTATTGTATCAATATTAAAAATGTATCAATGTTAAAAATGTGTATTTATGTTAAAAAAAAAAGTTTGTTCAAAAAAAAAAAAAAAAAATGTTTATAAAAAATAAAAATAATTAACAAAAAAATTTTAAAATAATTAACAAGATTTTTTTTTATATATAATCAATTTATGTTAATGTTTTATTTTATTAAAATTATTTATGATATAGTATTATTTATTTTTGAGTTAAAATAAAATTTTTATTATTGTTAGCTTTAATTATGATTATAAAAAAATGTAAAAAAAATACTTACCATCTTGTACGTTTAAAATTTTAATTTTCACATTTAAACTTATAAATTTTTCTTTTTTTTAACATAAATGTATCAAGTTCTTTATGTATAAGTTCTGAAATTTATATGGTAACGTTAGCTATCGTGGCGCATCGGATAACGCGTTCGCTTCCCATACGGTTCATATCCCTATTTTCTTACTTAAAAATCAGTGCAGGATATTTTTTGAACACATTAAGGTGTTTGAAAACCAAATTGAGTTTTCTTAATTTAAATGCTTAATTAAATCAACTTTTACAAAAAATTAAAAAAAAATTTGCACTAGCTTTTTTTTGTTCTTTTAAATCGAAGTATTTTGAAAAAATGACAAAAAAAAAAAATTACTCCAAAATAAAAAATTTTTTTGGGTGTTCTATTTTGCCCCGCATTCCCCTATATCCAATCATATCTGTTATATTATAAATTACAAGACTATTCAAGATTGAAGCATTTCTCAATATTAAAATTTGAAAATTCGTATTGTCTTAAATAAATATTATCTTGTCATGACTATTATCTTGACAAAATGTTACTTTTTATTACCAATTAACAACGCCTTTTAGTTACCTAAAACGTAATATTTTCATCATTGCTGATCCTGATAAAAAAAAAAAAAATTTCTACATTTTAGAAAAATTTTCTTGTGCACAACTGAATTATCCGTTACTTATAGATGGGCAAGAATTATATTATACTAGTACATATCTTAATTTCAAAATAAATCAATTCTGAAATAAAGAATTTTTTTATAGAATATACAGACATTGCTGATTCCAACGGAGACACGATTTTTCTCAGTGTATGGTACAAAGCTAAAAGTGTACAAACCGCTACTAGGCAGTGCTTATCAAGAAAAATTGCTATGGCCCATATTGAATTTTAATATAATTCCCCCACGTTTCCAGAATGCTATCGACCATAGTAAAAATTACTGTTTTTTTAGTAATAAAAATGAAAAAATCTATCCGTGCAAGTATTTACTTTGTATAATCAATTTGGATTATCTTTTTTTAATAAGTCATAAAATATTGTACTATCTTATACATTCTTTATTTATTTTATTTTATTTATTGATATTTATTTTTTTTTTTTTGTTCAATTCGCATAAAAAAAACAATTTAGCTAATAGAAATATTTATGGAGTTATGCAGAAAATAATTTCTCTTTGTTCAATTTGTTATCGTGTGTCATAAATATAAAAATGTACAACTATACATATATTTTATCTTTAAAACCAAAAAAAAAAAATAAAAATATTAATAACTCAGAACTAAAGTTATTTATTGTCATAAATTTTAAGCATATAAAAAAAATAGCTTCAAGACTTGAATTCTAACAGTTTAATTATATTCTGATTCCAGTTATTTAGTGTAATATTTTTTTTTTCTTATTTGTTATTTATACGTTATATTTATTTTCATATAAATAAATAATTTGGTAAGGTAGAAATATTTCAGCTTTGATAAATATATTAGCCGTCGATAATATTTTAAGTTTTTATAAAAAGTCATTAAATTTTTTAACACTTGTTTCTATTTAGCGTTTTTATCTGTCTAAATTTTTCATACACTAATTAAATTTTTGTAATTTTTAAGTCTTTATCTTTTAATATTACTTTGAAAGTCGTTAACTAACCAAGCTTCTTATTGACTTTAAATAATAATAAAATCATGTGAGTAAATATAATTTATATATTCTTGAATCAATAAATAATATAAGTAGAATATAGAATATATATAAAAATTCAAATAAGCTTCCCATAATATAACACTTGAGTACATAAATAAATTCATTACACGAATTAAATTTTTATAGTAGTGATTTTTTTTTTTCCAAAATAAAAAAATTTATTTTTGTAAACAATTTCGACTCTTTTTAGTCAAGGTTGTAATTTCAGCCGTGTTGTCATCACTCACATTTATATGACGATTTTTTTTATCACAGTTTTATAAAGCAGTAGTTGATACTCACCTACTTCTTTCACGATGAAAAAATCTATTATCACTTTAATGGCTGGCATAATTTTTTCGAGTATAATTATAACTTGTGGGGTAAGTTAAAAATTACTGACTGTCTTTTATTTTAAAACTGTATGTAAATTTTATAATGAGTATACATACATTGATAATATATTCGTGGATTAAAATAAAAAATTTAAAGAGTCGTAATTTTTACAAAATAGCTTTCATAGCCTGATTATTGTATAAATTTTTTCGGTGACAATGACGACTCAAGCAAATATTTTTTTTATAAGGTATCAACTACCAATGATTTATTTATTTATTTATTTTTTCTTATATCGACGATAAAAATTAAAGATCACGTTCTCAATACATTATGTTTAAATCTAAAATTAAATAGTAATGATGTTAATGCCTGACACGGTTCATTTATCAAATTATTGATAGACAAAATAGAATTTGTTTTTCAAAAATAAAAATAAAATGAATTTTGTTTAAATAAAAAAATAATAATACTATTTTTCTGTCTTTTATGATCATAAAATTTATATATTATTTTGATAAAAAAAAAATAAAAATTCAATATGACTATTATATATTTTATTTTAAATAATTATTTATATAAATTATTTTTCAGTTAACTTTGATGAAACATCAAGGAAAACGTGCATATGATTTTGGAGACATGACTTCATTTGTTCGGTATATTAGAGGTAATGCGTTAAATTAAATAAAACGTAAAATGATTTTTTGATAATAATATTGATAATTGAAAGATATTCAAATTATTATATTTTTTTCTCATTTTTGCATAAATAGCTGAAATCATTCGAGAAAATATGAATGAAAGTGCTGATTACTGTGATGATTTTTATAATTACGTTTGTGGAAATTACGTTAATCGTGAACCCAGACCTGTCGGGTACAGCATGTACAGCATGTTGATAGAGCTGGATGCCCAAGTTATTAAACAACTGAGAAAAATTATAGAAAATGAACAGCCGGAAGATTCTAAAATCTTGACGTTAGCAAAAAATATGTACAAAAATTGCATGAATGAAATTGAGATTGAAGAGCAAGGTGAGACACCACTTTTTAATTATTTGAAACAATTAGGTGGCTGGCCTGTTCTAAAAAAAAACAATGAATGGAACGAAACTTTATTCAATTGGAAAGAAAACATTGCTCAAGTATCTAATAAATCAAATTGGATAATTGATTTTTTTGAATTTCATTTAGAAATTGATATTAAAAATAACACTCGAAGAGTCATAACTTTAACTGATTATTCTTCAGGAATATCTAGAAAGGATTTATTAAAAGGCTCTAATGATGAATCTGTGATAAATTATTTCAATTATATGGTAAATATGTCTATTGAATTGGGAGCTGAAAAAGAATATGCTGAAAAAGAACTTAAAGAAGCCCTTGAGTTTGAAATAAAATTGAGCAATTTGACTAGATCAATTGAAGATTACCGAAATCAAAGTTTATCTTATAATCCAATGACTATTGGTGAATTAGCAAAAAAATATACTTATTTTCAATGGAAAAAATATTTAAATCATGAATTCTTATATTCAAATGTTTCAGTTGATGATGATGAAATAATTATTGTCAATAATCCTTTTTATTTTGATCAACTAGAAAAATTGATAAATTCTACACCAAAAAAAATTCAAGCAAATTTAATCATATGGAGGAAAATTCAAAGTATGGCTGAATATATGAATCAAAAAATTCGAAAAGTATACGAAAATTATATAAAACTTACAACTGGAAAAATTGAACGTACACCGAGATGGGTAGAATGCACAAATATTGTTTCAAATACTTTTTCAATTGCTACAAATGCATTATATATTCGTAGATATTTTCAAAATGATTCAAAAGATAAAGTTGCAGTTATTGTAGAAAATATTCACAATCAGTTTATAAAATTGCTAAACAATAGCAGTTGGATGGATGCTAAAACAAAGTTAAACGCCATAAATAAAATTAAAAAAATGAAATATCTTATTGCTTATCCTGATGAACTTTTGAATAATTCAAAAATTGATGATTATTATAAAGTCTATGAAGATTTTGAAATGATTGATAGTAAATATATCGAAAACATCATATCTTTGCGTTTATTTGAAAATAGAATTGAATGGAGTAAATTAAAACAAAAATATAATCCAAATGAATGGATTAATTTTGCAGCTAAATCAAGTAATGTTAATGCATTTTACGATACATCAGCAAATTCAATCAGTAAGTTTTATAATTTTAGTTATTTTATTTATTTATTTTTAAATTAAAATATAATAATTTTTATTGTTGTTCTAAGTGCTTCCAGCTGGAATTCTTCAGAGTGTATTTTTCAGTAATAAACTTCCTCAGTATTTAAATTATGGTGCAATTGGAACGATTATTGGACATGAAATAATGCATGCTTTTGATGATGAAGGAAAACAATATGATGAAAATGGAAATGTAGCTAATTGGTGGACAAATACTACAAATGAAAAATATAAGGAAAAAGCTCAATGTGTTATTGATCAATACGGAAATTATATTGTTGAAGAAATTAATATGAATGTAATTAAAATTTATATATTTATTTATTTCATATTTGATTGTTTAATAATGTTATCTCATTTTCTTATAGGTAAATGGAATCAACACACAAGGTGAAAATATCGCAGATAATGGAGGAATAAAATCTGCCTATTGGGCATATAATGACTGGTCAAATGATAATAATAAAATGGAAAAAAAATTGCCAGGATTTAATTTTACTTTTAAACAACTGTTTTGGATATCTTATGCCAACATATGGTGCTCTAGAAGTCACCATGAAAATCAAAAATTTGACATAAATCATAGTCCTCATAGTCCATCGGAATTTCGAGTCAATGGACCCTTATCAAATTTAGAAGAATTTTCAAGAGATTTTGGATGTCCGAAAGGCTCTAAAATGAATCCAGAAAAAAAATGTACCATATGGTAATTGCAGTGTTAGAATTTTTGATAACGAAACAATACGAAACGACACTGCACCTGACGAAACCGAAACGAAATTTTTAAAAATTTTGTGTCGTTTCGTTTCGTTTCAAGTATTAATCTGAACTCTCAATTAATATACCTGCATAAAGATGTATTTTCAAAATTTTATCTATTATTAATAAATTTGTTTTTGTTTGTATAAAGTTTGGAATATTTATTTTTACTTTTTTGATAAAATTATATAAATATCTTTCGATAAATTCGAAAAAGATATTCAGTTTTAATACTCTGAAACAATTAGCTGAACTTTTTTATTGATTTTTTTTCTAGTATTATCAATTTATTTAGAAATAAATAAATATTAAAGAAAATACAAAAAATATAGAACTCGTAAAACACATCATTAATTTGTTATTTAATTTGTAATATCACGTTGACAACATGTGACTGTTTTATTTTAATTTTTTATTTTTGGAAAACGAGATTGCGAGAGCTATTAGACCGTGTTTTATTCATTATAAAACTGATAAAATATTTTACGATTTCCGATTAATGTTGTTTGTTATATTAAAACAATGACAATAAGGTAATTATATAATATCATCAAAAATGTCAGCACTTTTTTTTACTGATTTAATTGATTGATCACAGGCATGATCTATTTTCTTTATATTCAATTTGTGTTCTAATTTTACAATCAAAATATATATTTATTTGAAAATTACTTTTTTATTATTATTCTTAAAATTTTCAAAAATATATCGTCGTTAGATTGCACAACAAATAATTCTAAAGACAAGTCCCTAATCCATCATGATAAATCGATAATATTACAAAATATTTTACAATAATTGATGAGGAATATGACAATTTATGAACTCTAAACAGTAATTAATAAATTAAATAATAATAATAAATAGTAAAAACAAGATTTTTCTTTTTTTAAATAAAAACAAAACAATAAAAATTTAATAGACTTAGTTTCTGGGTCAACCGCCTTCATCAAAAAAATATTTTAAAAACAACTCATTTAGTTAATTAGATTATTATACAATCAACGATCTCAAATATAACATTAAATCGTATTGTAGAAATGAATAATATTAACAATCATGAGAAAATATATGTTAAATGTTGTTTAAAAAATATTGGAATTAAAGATTCTGATAAATATATTGAAGATGAAGGAATTGACATAAAAAAAATAAAAGCACCACTAAGGCAGAGTACGGTAAACGATTGGTATCCGGAGTCAAGACCAATCACTGAAAGAATTGATTGACATCTTGATAAAAAAAATTGTTTGTTCGACTTTCATGTGGGAAAAAAAATAATCATTAAATTCGATGGATAGCTGAGATACAAGATTTACAAAAAAGTTCAAATTAAGAAGAAACGCGAATGAAAATGTAAAAAAAATATTATCTGTTTGAAACAGAATTGAGTACATGGCTTTTTAAAGAAAAAACAAAACTAATAAGTTTTATAACGTTTTATTGTCAGTCAATTAAATTGCCAATAAACACCGAAAACATTAATGATAATACAACGAAAAAAAGGTGATATCACGAAACTTTTTTCAATTTATATTGTATTGCTTTTTTATGTTCTAATATTTATAGAAAAATAATAAAATTAAGTGTGTATAAACAATATTTGATGAAATTTAAACAGTTATGATGAAAAAAGAAATATTTTTCATTATTTATAAATGATCATTAATTCATTAATTTTTTTTTATTAAATTAAATGTTATTTAATATTTGTTAATATTAATTTTTTTTTTTTTTTTTCAAATTTTTATACATGCATTTTATTAATCGAAATTGTTATTGGCACCGATGCGGGGAAATTTACGGATTCTACACAACGGAGTCAGTCTCAAATACACTAAAATTATACCGAAAGTTCACCGGTAAATGATACAAATGCCTCCGTATTTCTCTGAAATTTTTCCGTAAAAAGTGCCAATAACGACATCCCAGTTACCATACAATAATTTAGATTTAGTTTAGATTTGAAGTAAATTTTTATGTGTAAATAAATAAAAAAATTGATAACTACATTTTTCTTGACAAAAAAAAAATTAATAATAAGTGAAATTTTTTTTAAATAATTTTTTTTTTTTAAATAAATTTCAAATTTTATTAAACTTTTAGGAAAAGTCATATTTTTTACTTCAAAGCAATACTTGGTTGGTAGTTGGATATTGATGATAATCTATTATTTAAATATCATTAATTATTTCAAATGTTAAAAATATAGTAGTTTAATTTTTTTTTATAATTATCATAATTTATTTTTTTGAGAATATTTCCTCATACATGATTTTAATTATTTTTTATTTGAAATAAAATATTTTTTGTTGTAAATATTATTATATTCCTTTTATCTAAAATTACACTAGATTAGTTTCTATTGGTGTATAGTTATAATATCACGTTGACAATGTGTGACAAAAACTTTTTTTTCTTATATTTCTGAAAAACAAGATTGAACTTTAGAAGATCATTTGAAAGCTATTAAACTTGGACTTTGAAAAATTGTAACAAATATCTCAATAAAAAGAATAATTTTAATCGTTATATTTTTAATATCGTTTGATAAATTTGAAAAAGATTTTTGATTAAGTTTTATGTAATTTAAGTATGTAATACGTAAAAACAATGTATTTATTTTTCCATTAATTTTTTTCCTATTTATGTATGATAATTTATTTAGAAATAATAATAAATTGAAAAAAAATAATAAGAGAACTCGTAAAACACATCATTATTTTATTAATATTGTAATGTCACGTGAATAATAAGTGATAGATTTTTTTTTTTTTTTTATTTCCGAAATCAGAATAAAACTTGGCAGACGATCAGTTAAAAGCTATTATGTAGTTTATATAATCTGATATTTTGTTTATTATAAAACTTGACAAACACGTCGTAGTCTTTAATAAAAACTTTTTAGTTGTATTGGAAACACCAATAAGGTAACAATGAATTATATAATTTTAAAATTATCAGCAGTTTTTTTACTGATTTATGATGTTCATCAGGTATGTGTTATTTTTATATTTAAATTATAAATTGTGATTTAATCGCACAATCAGTATGTTTTTTTTAATATATGATTATTTTATTATTTATTTATTTCCATAATTTCAATGATAAATCGTCATTAGATTCATTGCAAAGTAAATCATTTAGAAGACAAGTACGAAATCGGAAAAGAAATTTTATTATCAATCTCAATTTATCATGATAATATTACAAAATATTTTACAATTATTGATAAAGAATATGACAATTTATGGAATATTTTTAAAGATAAAAATAATACAAATATTGACAATTTTATTGTATCATCAAAAAAACATGTAGTTTTGGAAATAAATAATTTAGCACAACATCTCAATAATTTAAGTCTAAACGAACAATTGAAATATGAAGAGTTTATTCGATCAAATGCAAACGTAAGAATAATTTTTTTTTTTTTTTAAATTTATGTATATTTATAAAATTTTTTAAATTTATTTATAGACATTCAAAGAAAAAATTCCATTATTTAATAATTGTTTTAAAAATAATACTTTACTAAATAAAGCTCTAAGATGTATTGATGAACAACAAAACTTAAAATCTAACAATATAAATAAAGCAGAAAATGATTTTTATGAAAATATCAAAAAGTTATTGGATCAATATAATACTATACTTATTTCGAAAATAAAAGGAACTGAAAAGCTTTTAATAACTGCCATTAATGAAATAATATCCTTTGCAAAAAATTATAATGATAAAGTTATCAAGAGATCATCAAGCATAAGTATATCATCAATATCATCAACAAATAAGGTATGATATAAATAAACTACTCTTTTGTATGGTCAATAACATAATAATTGTAAAAAAAATATTATTATAATTTGATAATATTAAATAAAATTTTTTATTTATATTTATAAATATAGAATAATAAAAGTTTAATAAATTCAGTTTCTGAGTCAACATATTATAATGACACATTATTGAGAGATTTATATGTTGATCAAAAAAATAATTTAAATGAAGCTAATTTTCTTAATTGGATAATTATACAATCAATGAGTCTAAATGTAACATTTAATTATATCTCAAATATCAATACTATTTATTTTCATGATAAAAAAAAACATCAATGTTGTCTTGAACGTTTAAAAAATACATTAGAAAAAGAAAAAAATATTGCAATTAATGAAACTGATGAATGTCTTGAAAATAAAATGTTGGAATTAGAAAATATTGTATCTTTACAGGTAAAAAATTTTTTTCATGCAATAACAATGACTAATGTAGTATTATCTCATTAAAAAATTTTTGTAAAAAAAATTATTATAATAATGTATAAAAATTTGTCTTTTTTGGTTTGAATATTTAAGCTATTTTCTGATTTATATAATTTTCATACAATTAATATTAAAAATATTTTTTTTTACAGAATAAAAAAGTCAAAAAAATGTTTCCTACTTGCTTTTCTAACTATGATCGACTTGAAGATATCTTTAAGTGCATGGGTCAACATCAGTCATTTAGTAATGCACCAAAAAATCTAAAATTAAGTTACAAAGAAGCTGTGGATAAATTTATCTCTAATCAAAAACTTTTATCTGCTCAAATTTTTTATTGTTCATATCAATCAAAAGATTATTTTAATCAACGCTTGAATAATTTAAACAATCAATTTGATATTTGTATCAAAAACGAAAAACCACATGAAGAATGTAATGAACTATCAATTCATAATCTAAATTCCTGAACCAATATAAGTACAATATTATATTAAATTATTCAACTTGCTCCTATATTGTTCATTTATACTGATTAATTCAATTATCAAAAACATATAGTAGTTTTAATTATATATTTTTTTTCCTCTCTGGTTTTTTTTTTTATAAAAATTATTGCTGTAAAAATATTTGTACCTCTATTTATTTAAGTTGATAATCTTAATAATTTCATTGATATTTGTGGATGAATTTTTTTTTATTATTCAATACATGTTTAATAGAATATGTAAATCTAAATATTTATTATTCAACTGTATACATAAATTTTAATTAAATAAAATAAAAGATATCAAAGTAAGATCAAATTCTATTTTTTTTTAATAAATATTAGTTGTGAATTAACTATACTAAGGGAACATTAGAAATTCAAGTGAAACGCTTTTTTTTTTTTAATTTAATTTTATCATTTTGTTAATTACAATAATATTTGTTTTTAAAAATTTTTAAAGTCCAAAAGAAAAAGTAAAAAAACCAGTGTGCTATCAGGATTTATAAAGCATACAAGTATTATTTTTTCACTAATAGCTGTAATTGGTATCAATGTTAGACTATTGAATTGAAAAATTAACTACTAAAAGAATATACCTACGTAGAAAAGTATAACATATATTATACATATATAACATTTACATAGAATATGTATAAGTTTTATATAGATAACCCACTTAAAAAAATCTCATAGAAACCATGAAAAAGGATCAAATACATATCAAATGCTTATAGATGTTATTATTATTTTATGAGCATTTGATGTGTATTTGATCCTTTTTCGTGGTTTCTATGAGATGTTTTTAAGTGGGAATACATAGTTTTGGGCCTATTTAGTATGTATAAACTATACATAATTCATCATTTTTTCAATATTTATTTATTTTATTTCAATTAATAATATTTTAAAAGATTAAAATCTAATTTATAACATTTATATTTTAAAAATTTAATAATTTTTTTTTTTATCCATATAAATGTATATACTTATAAATTGATAATAGAAAAAATATAAAAAAAAATTGATAATAAAAAAAAACATAAAACATGTCTTAATATGTTCTAATAAAAAAAAAAGAAAAGATAATTGTTTGTATTAACAATAATTTTTAGCAATGTCACAACCTTGTTGATCTACTTGTTCCATTTCATCAAATGATACATTATTTCTACTCAAGACATCTTGAACACGGTTGTAATAAATTCTTGAAAGTGTTTGTCGTCTTGAAAGTATCCATACCGTTAATAACCAGCTGTTGTCATGAATTTAAAAAAAAATAAAAACACAATTAACTGGTTATATTTAAAATTAAAATACATATAAATATAAAATAATTGACTAACCCAGATTTTCCATCATTTTTTGGTTGAACCAATGTCTTAACTGCATAATTATCATAATCAGTATCTAAAATTGAAGTAACACCATTACTTTCTTGTAAATTTGCTGGATAACGAAAATCCCATAGTGCTAAAGATTTTCCTAATGGAGTATCTGATGCTGGTAATCTACTAATCTCTCCAGTTCTAAACAATTTTTTTAATTTACATTATTAATTTAATTATATAAAATAAATACACATCAATAATAACTTACGTTTTATCTTTTGAAAGAATATAAGCAATCAGTGGTAAATTTGGTATCGATTTGTAGCCAATTATTGAACATTTTTGATTGATTTCATATGAATTTGGTGTTCTTTTCGTTTCATACCAAATACCGAGAAACTAATAAATATAGTTTATTAAATTAATTATTTAAAAAAAAAAAATGATCATTTAAATTATATGCGTATAAATTTTTTAAAATATTATTACCCTAGTTGTGTTGAAATCTGTTAATCCTTGAAAGGAAGGAACCTTTGAACGATCAATTTGTGCCAGAGAATGAAATGCAAATGTTGATATTAATAATAAAAATAACAACTTCATGTTGAATAATTAAAATTTTTGTATGCTAAAAAATAATGATAAATTTATTGTTATATAATTTATAATAATATAATTCTAAATAAATAGTTTAATAAATTAATTTTTTTTTTCTATAGATTTAAAGATAAATGATTTATAAATTTTTTTTTTTTAAATAAAAATTATTATATATTATTTTACTTATCAGTTTTGTCATCTAACCAGTCAGAGATTATGTATTAACTAAAAGCTAATAGCATTCGGCTATTTATACTGATTTTACTAATGAATTTTCGATATAATGTCAAATGGGGGAGGCTGTCTTGACCTAAATAAAATTTTCAAATCAAACAAACTATACTTGGTAATTTTTAATTTTTTCCATCAAATAAATTACTCAATTATTTTTATTATTCTGGCAATTTATAATTATTTAAATCATCAAAAAAAAAAAAAAAAAAAGGAAAAAATATATATATAATAATTTTAAAAAATAATTAAAAATAAAATAATATTAATAGTAACATCAGGTTATGAACTTTGGACTCTGACTGATTTTGTTTACGTTCTATCATTTCTATTTTACAGATAATTTTTTTTATCTATTTCTGATATGCTTGAAGAATGATAATAAAAAATCACCTGATATTTTAATTTTATTTCTAATAAAAAATAATATAGAATTTAAAAAAAAAACATGTTAATATATTTCAAGCATAAATATATTATTTTAAAAAATAAAATTAAAATGGAACAAAAAATAGAAAAATTATTTTATTTATTTTTTTACACTATTTTTTAAATGTGTGTATTTATTTTATGTTTATAGTCATAATTTTGGAATTTATACTGCTTCAAAGTATGATAAGAAAAAAAAAAAAAGTAACATGCATGCATTCTGAAAAAAATATAAAAATATTATTATTATATTATTTAAAAATTTATTAAGAAATAATAATGTAGTTTAAATGTTATATTTAATTCTACACACCTGTCATTTTTATTTATTTATTTTCAATAATTTCTATTAGATATATTTTTGTTAAATTAGAAATTCCCGATTTATTTTTATTATTCACCATAAATTCACCATAAAAATTTATTGTTGATATTGTGGTATTTTTAAAAGCCTCATTATCAATTTTTTTAAGCAAACAATTAACAGCAGACCATATTTTTTTTTTCCATAATTTTTATTCCATTGAATATTTCATTTACAATAATTTTTATTATTAATTGTAATTGAACTTATTATTAATATTAATAAATGATATATTTTTGAAATATTATTGTAAGATAAATTTAGTGTGTCATTTATATTAAAGCCATTAAATGCCATCTCATTAACATATTCTAATTTATTGTGACTTAAATCAAGGTCATTAACAAAAAGTCCAAAAAAATCTTCATCTTTAATGTGAAAAAATGAATAATTGTTTAATTTTAAACTTGATAATTTTGTCTTAATTTTTAATCCAATAATTTTGTTACTTCTATCAATTTTTTTTGTGATAAATTCAAGGTTCCATTAATTATCATTCCTTCAAATGGTGACTCATTTATTGTCTCAATTTCATTATATTTTAAATTTAAATTTTCATTGTTACAATATGGGTAAATCAATCGGGGAATATTAATTAATTCGCACCAATTAATTTACTCAAATGTATTTTAAAAGTGTGCCTGCATTTTAGTCTAGCCATACGGCATATTCGACAGGGATTCTAGCACATGAGAAAACGGACGGAAAAGGATGTTAAATTGTTACTTGGATAGGATCACGTCGATGAAACAAATAATAAAATAAAAGAAAATAACAATAAAGTTTATCACTAAATTTAATGCTTGGTATTTATAAAATAGTTAATGTTAATAATTCACAAAATTTTAATATTTAATTTATCCCGAAAGATTAAATATGACACAGTCAATAAAATAATTATATAAAATAAAATAGGTTTGTTAACTTAACTCTTATTATTACTTACAATGTTGGTCGTTATTTTAGAGCGTATACAATAAGATTACTTTACAAAAATGTGAGTTGGATTCTAGCGTGGTAGCGTTCACTGACACCTGTGATCTCCACGTTTTGCTGATTGTTACAATATTCGTTTTAACACTGATTTTGAATAACTCTTTTGAACTATATTTTTATTGATTGATTATTAATATCTAATTCTTTTGTTTGAACTAGGTACATTGGTAATTGATGAATTGTTTTAATCGATAACCATGCTTGATCGATTTTAGATATTTAAAGTGATTCTAATTAATTTATTTAAATTAATATCCGAGAAATTATTATATCAAATGTTTTGTAATAATTTGCTTGTTAATTATAAAAAGAAATGAAGTAAATATTTTAATTATTGAATTAGATACAAACGGATAATTAAAACTTAAACTTGGACACGTGATGATTTTAGAAAAAGGATATATATCTCTATTACCAATGTACAAAGTTAAAACGTTAGAAGCAGGAGAGAGGTCCGAGCTCTCTCGCTGCCAGAACTAGAAGAAGGATCTAAACTTAAAATCTATTTGTCGCAAAAACTAGTTTCGCCTGAAGCTACCCTTAAAAACGGGGCCTTAGTGTAGAGTTAGAAGAACCCTATTATTTCGGCAAAGGCAGCCATATTTATTATTTATATTTAAAATTGATAATTATAATTTTTTTATAATAGTCGATGACGACCGCAGGTCGTAACACCCCCACAGTTAAATCATTCGCTTAGGGAGCAAATGCGTACGTAAGTGGATGACTTATCCTTGGGTAACTTAAATTTTTATACTTAATATTAATTGTGTTAAGCACTGACAATTCTCTTCGCAAACGGTTTTGTTCCGAGTATTGTTTAATTTTTGTTTCATGACTTCTTCTTTTTATTTCGAGTTATTTTATGTAAGAAAAATTTATAATGCAGTACAAAAAAAATGGAAATAATTAGCGGTTAATCTATACAAATAAAAAAAAATTCTATATAAAAAAAATTAATTTCAAAAATATCAAGTTTAGACTTTTGATGACTGCTGCAGTTGTTGCCTCGTTGTTTCCATTCTTCTTTGAAAATCACAAGTTGGTCGACTTTTTCCTACTCTTACACTTTCTTTATTTGGCATTCTCTACTACTTTTTCGTTTAAGCAATTATTTGTTGGTTGAGTATATTTTTATTCTCATTCATAAATTCAATTTTGTACAAAAGAAATTATTGAATAACCCATGGTGTTATTCAAAATATATATTGAGTTCAGAACGATTCATTTGTTGTTTTATACTCTCTTTTTATTGACTTTGAATGTATCATGAGTTGATCAGGCTCATGATAATTTATTTGTCGTCAAATAACTAAGAGATAATATCAACAAGTCTTTACAATGAATTATGTTAACTTGACTTGTAGATTGTAACATATGATATTTAACATATCAGTTTATATTTTTGTTACAAGAATAAAAATGTTATTTGTTATAATTATTTTTTTGTTAAATTGATAGAAAAAATTAATAATAAAATGTTTGTTTATTATATTGTCTTAAGTACGAATTTCATGAGAATTTTGAAGCCTTAAATACTCGTGATTTTCGGTTAAGGTTTATCGGTAGTTTCTTGTAGTATTTCTGAAGTTCTTCTGTTGTTGGTTGGAAAGTGCCCAAAACTTGATGTACAAAATTAGCGTATATATTTTTTATTTGTTATTATAGAAATGTAAAATAATATAGATAATGTTTCAATGTATAATATAAAACGCAGCGTTATTATTCTTATTATTAAAAATATTATTATTATTTGTAAAGATTTAAAAGAAGAAGTCAATCGTTTTTATTTTAATAAATCCCAGGGAATTTTATCCAAGCTGGTAACTAAATTTTTTTTTTTTTTTTTTTTTTTTTTTTTTTTTTTTTTTTTTTTTTTTTTTTTTCGCGATTACTTGTGTTCCTGCATTCTGTTGAAGGCAGTTACTGTTCTACGCGAGTTGATTTGACATAAGTGTACTGTCGGGTCGAAAACGATAGATGTATTAACTTAAAAAAAAATGAAAATAACATCTGATTATATCGTTTTCCTCCCCCCCACAGTTGGTGCGAGCTTAGAAGAAGCAAGCTTTCGATCATCTTTTTTATGATTGTAATGAATAATCACTACATATATAAATATATATTCAGGGTCACGTCTGACATCCCGATTAGTAAAAATATCTGTAGGGCTGTATTGCTCGCTTACAGTAAAAAAAATTTAATAATATCTGCAGGGCTGTATCGCTCGCTTACAGTAAAAAAAATTCAAATAATATCTGTAGGGCTGTATCGCTCGCTTACAGTAAAAAGAATTGGTTGCAGAACCCTGTGACGCATGTACAGATGTAAGAGAATCTGTAGGGTCATCAGTTTGACGTACAACATTAAAAAATTGGTTGCAGAACCCTGTGACGCATGTACAGATGTAAGAGAATCTGTAGGGTCATCAGTTTGACGTACAACATTCAAATAATATCTGTAGGGCTGTATCGCTCGCTTACAGTAAAAAAATTTGAGTAATATCTGCAGGGCTGTATTGCACGCTTACAGTAAAAAAAATTCAAATAATATCTGTAGGGCTGTATCGCTCGCTTACAGTAAAAAGAATTGGTTGCAGAACCCTGTGACGCATGTACAGATGTAAGAGAATCTGTAGGGTCATCAGTTTGACGTACAACATTAAAAAAATTGGTTGCAGAACCCTGTGACGCATGTACAGATGTAAGAGAATCTGTAGGGTCATCAGTTTGACGTACAACATTCAAATAATATCTGTAGGGCTGTATCGCTCGCTTACAGTAAAAAAATTTGAGTAATATCTGCAGGGCTGTATTGCACGCTTACAGTAAAAAAAATTCAAATAATATCTGTAGGGCTGTATCGCTCGCTTACAGTAAAAAGAATTGGTTGCAGAACCCTGTGACGCATGTACAGATGTAAGAGAATCTGTAGGGTCATCAGTTTGACGTACAACATTAAAAAAATTGGTTGCAGAACCCTGTGACGCATGTACAGATGTAAGAGAATCTGTAGGGTCATCAGTTTGACGTACAACATTCAAATAATATCTGTAGGGCTGTATCGCTCGCTTACAGTAAAAAAATTTGGGTAATATCTGCAGGGCTGTATTGCACGCTTACAGTAAAAAAATTCAAATAATATCTGTAGGGCTGTATCGCTCGCTTACAGTAAAAAAATTGAGTAATATCTGCAGGGCTGTATTGCACGCTTACAGTAAAAAAATTGAGTAATATCTGCAGGGCTGTATTGCACGCTTACAGTAAAAAAAAATTCAAATAATATCTGTAGGGCTGTATCGCTCGCTTACAGTAAAAAAATTGAGTAATATCTGCAGGGCTGTATTGCACGCTTACAGTAAAAAAAAATTCAAAACCAACGGGAGGTCGGCCGTTGTACAGATCGGCTGTTATTAGTATTGCGATTAATATTATTATTAGCATAATCAGTGGGGTAATCACCAGAGCCACTAGTAGGGTGTTCATTAAAATTATTATTAGAAGAATTGTGAATATGATTATTAAAATTATTATTATTAGGATAATTGTTAAAATTATTATTTCTCCAATTATAGTTCATGTTTCTGTTGTTTTGTGCTGGTTGCGTTCTTTGTTGTTGAATATGAAAATTGTTGCACCCGACTGCTGTATGACCTACTCCCTTACAAAGTTGGCATACATCTATTTTCGCTATGCAGCTTTCTTCTAAATGCCCCATTTTGGAACACCTTCTGCATTTAATTGCATTTGGACCAGTACTACGGCATTCTTCGCTGGTATGCCCAATTCTTCTACACCCACTGCACCTTATTCTAATTTTGTTGTTGTGATTAATGTTTTTCGGTGCTGTTCTCTGTGTTATATTACATTCTATAACAGGTTCTTTGTTTACTTGACATGTGCTTACCAATTCTCGTAAAGTTGTTATCAGTTCTTTTACCCTTTTAAACTTCTTACTTGGCATATCATTTCTTACTTCTCGATTTATTCTTGATCTAACAATCGTTTCTACCAAAAATTCTTCAAAATCTGAGCCCACATAATCTCGCGCCTCTTCGCACTCAATACGAAAGCGTGTTAATTCTTGCGCTTTACCATTATATGGTAGAATATTTTTACATACTTCATTGAGGAAAGTTATTCTATGCACTAACTCTTGCATTTTTGCCCAACTAGGGGTCGTATACTCTTCTTGTTGTGCCATAATTTCAAAATCGATTGAATATTAAACCGTATATTCAATTATTAATTTACAATTATTTAAACAATATTAAGAAATTTATTAAAATAAATTTTATGGTAATGTCAAATTCATATATTTGATTAATTTAATTTTTTAAAAAAAATTTGAGATCAGTTAAATATTTAAACCGTATTTTTAATTGTTAATTTGTAATTGTTTAAACGATCTTAAATATTTTATTGTTATAAATTTTAATTATGATATCAAATTAATTTATTTGATTAATTTAAAAAAAAAATTGTAAAATCAATTGAATATCGAATGGGATTTTTAATTATTAATTTATAAATATTTAAACAATTTTAGACAATTGGTTAAAATAACCTTCAATTATAATATCTAATTCGTTAATTTTATTGATTTATTAAAAAAAAACAATTTTGAAAATCAATTGAATATTAAGCCGAATATTCGATTGTTAATTTATAGATGTTTAAACAATTTTAAACAATTTATTGAAATAATTTCAATTGTGATTGATTAATTTACTATATATATAAAAAAAATTTAAAATCGACTGAATATCAAATCAGATATTCCATTATTAATTTATAAATGCCTGAACAATTTCAAATAATTTATTGATATAAATTTTATTATAATATCAAATCAATTTAGTTGATTGATTTTTATTTTTAAAAAGAAATTGTAAAATCAATTGAATATCAAATCGGATATTTAATTTTTAATTTATAAATATTTAAACAATTTTAAATAATTTGTTGAAATGAATTTTAATTATAATATCAAATTCATTAATTTGATTTGTTTATTAAAAAAAAAGAAAATTTCGAAAATCAATTGAATATTGAGCCGAGTATTCGATTGTTAATTTATAAATGTTTAAACAATTTTAAATAATTATTAAAAATAAATTTTAATTATAAAATCAAATTCACTAATTTAATTGATTTATTTAAAAAGAAAAATTTTGAGAATCAGTTGAATATTAAGCCGAATATTCAATTGTTAATTTATAATCATTTAAACAATATTAAATAATTATTAAAAAATAGATTTTAGTTATAAAATCAAATTCATTTATTTTAATTGATTTATTTAAAAAGAAAAATTTTGAGAATCAGTTGAATATTAAGCCGAATATTCAATTATTTATATATAATTGGTTAAACAATTTTTAGATAATTTATTGAAAGTAAATTTTGATAATAATATCAGATACATTTATTTGATTTATTTTGTTGGAAAAAAAAATTTTTTTAAAATAAATTGAATATTTAAACCGAATATTCAATTATTTATATATAATTGGTTAAACAATTTTTAGATAATTTATTGAAAATAAATTTTAATAATAATATCAGATACATTTATTTGATTTATTTTGTTGGAAAAAAAATTTTTTTAAAATAAATTGAATATTTAAACCGAATATTCAATTATTTATATATAATTGGTTAAACAATTTTTAGATAATTTATTGAAAATAAATTTTGATAATAATATCAAATACATTTATTTGATTTATTTTATTGGGAAAAAGAAAATTTTTTAAAATAAATTGAATATTTAAACCGAATATTCAATTATTTATATATAATTGGTTAAACAATTTTTAGATAGTTTATTGAAAATAAATTTTGATAATAATATCAAATACATTTATTTGATTTATTTTATTGGGAAAAAGAAAATTTTTTAAAATAAATTGAATATTTAAACCGAATATTCAATTATTTATATATAATTGGTTAAACAATTTTTAGATAGTTTATTGAAAATAAATTTTAATAATAATATCAAATACATTTATTTGATTTATTTTATTGGGAAAAAAAATTTAAAATAAATTGAATATTAAACCGAATATTTAATTATTCATATATAATTGTTTAAACAATTTTAGATAATTTATTGAAAGTAAATTTTGATAATAATATCAAATACATTTATTTGATTTATTTTGTTGGAAAAAAAATTTTTTTAAAATAAATTGAATATTTAAACCGAATATTCAATTATTTATATATAATTGGTTAAACAATTTTTAGATAATTTATTGAAAATAAATTTTAATAATAATATCAGATACATTTATTTGATTTATTTTGTTGGAAAAAAAAATTTTTTTAAAATAAATTGAATATTTAAACCGAATATTCAATTATTTATATATAATTGGTTAAACAATTTTTAGATAATTTATTGAAAATAAATTTTAATAATAATATCAGATACATTTATTTGATTTATTTTGTTGGAAAAAAAATTTTTTTAAAATAAATTGAATATTTAAACCGAATATTCAATTATTTATATATAATTGGTTAAACAATTTTTAGATAATTTATTGAAAATAAATTTTGATAATAATATCAAATACATTTATTTGATTTATTTTATTGGGAAAAAGAAAATTTTTTAAAATAAATTGAATATTTAAACCGAATATTCAATTATTTATATATAATTGGTTAAACAATTTTTAGATAGTTTATTGAAAATAAATTTTAATAATAATATCAAATACATTTATTTGATTTATTTTATTGGGAAAAAAAATTTAAAATAAATTGAATATTAAACCGAATATTTAATTATTCATATATAATTGTTTAAACAATTTTAGATAATTTATTGAAAATAAATTTTAATAATAATATCAGATACATTTATTTGATTTATTTTATTGAAAAAAAAAATTTTTTATTAGTTGAATATTTAAACCGGATATTCGATTATTAATTAATAATTATTTAAACCGTGTTAAATAATTTATAAAAATTATTTTTATTATAAATATCAAATAGTTATTTTTGATTTATTTAATTGAAAAGAAACAATTTTTAAAATCAATTGAATATTGAACCGTATATTCAATTGTTAATTAATAATTATTTAAACAATGTTAAATAATTTATAAAAATTATTTTTATTATGAATATCAAATAATTATTTTTGATTTATTTAATTGAAAAGAAAAAATTTTAAAAATCAATTGAATATTGAACCGTATATTCAATTGTTAATTAATGATTTATAAAAATTATTTTTATTATGAATATCAAATAATTATTTTTGATTTATTTAATTGAAAAGAAAAATTTTAAAAATCAATTGAATATTGAACCGTATATTCAATTGTTAGTTAATAATTATTTAAACAATGTTAAATAATTTATAAAAATTATTTTTATTATAAATATCAAATAATTATTTTTGATTTATTTAATTGAAAAGAAAAAATTTTAAAATCAGTTGAATATTGAACCGTATATTCAATTGTTAATTAATAATTATTTAAACAATGTTAAATAATTTATAAAAATTATTTTTATTATGAATATCAAATAATTATTTTTGATTTATTTAATTGAAAAGAAAAATTTTTAAAATCAATTGAATATTGAACCGTATATTCAATTGTTAATTAATAATTATTTAAACAATGTTAAATAATTTATAAAAATTATTTTTATTATAAATATCAAATAATTATTTTTTGATTTATTTAATTGAAAAGAGAAATTTTAAAATCAATTGAATATTGAACCGTATATTCAATTGTTAATTAATAAATGTTTAAACAATATTAAAAAAATTTATTAAAATAAATTTTGATAATGATATCAACTACGTATATTTAATTTATTTGACAAAAGAAACATTTAAAGTCAATTGATTATTGAACCGAAAACGTTGACAGAAGAAAATTTAAGACTACCCAAAATGGCTGTCGATTGTAATAATTTTTATCTACTTTTTCACTATTTCGACTTTTCTCTATTTTTCTACCTTTTCACGACTTCGACTTTCCCTTTCTTTTTTTTTGTACTTTTCCACTAAGCAAACTACGCGACCAAAAACTAAAATATCTACTAAAACTTGATACTATAATTTATAACAATTAGACCCCCATTCGCGCGCGTTATTCTCCCAAATCCGGACGAGCCCCCATGTTACAATATGGGTAAATCAATCGGGGAATATTAATTAATTCGCACCAATTAATTTACTCAAATGTATTTTAAAAGTGTGCCTGCATTTTAGTCTAGCCATACGGCATATTCGACAGGGATTCTAGCACATGAGAAAACGGACGGAAAAGGATGTTAAATTGTTACTTGGATAGGATCACGTCGATGAAACAAATAATAAAATAAAAGAAAATAACAATAAAGTTTATCACTAAATTTAATGCTTGGTATTTATAAAATAGTTAATGTTAATAATTCACAAAATTTTAATATTTAATTTATCCCGAAAGATTAAATATGACACAGTCAATAAAATAATTATATAAAATAAAATAGGTTTGTTAACTTAACTCTTATTATTACTTACAATGTTGGTCGTTATTTTAGAGCGTATACAATAAGATTACTTTACAAAAATGTGAGTTGGATTCTAGCGTGGTAGCGTTCACTGACACCTGTGATCTCCACGTTTTGCTGATTGTTACAATATTCGTTTTAACACTGATTTTGAATAACTCTTTTGAACTATATTTTTATTGATTGATTATTAATATCTAATTCTTTTGTTTGAACTAGGTACATTGGTAATTGATGAATTGTTTTAATCGATAACCATGCTTGATCGATTTTAGATATTTAAAGTGATTCTAATTAATTTATTTAAATTAATATCCGAGAAATTATTATATCAAATGTTTTGTAATAATTTGCTTGTTAATTATAAAAAGAAATGAAGTAAATATTTTAATTATTGAATTAGATACAAACGGATAATTAAAACTTAAACTTGGACACGTGATGATTTTAGAAAAAGGATATATATCTCTATTACCAATGTACAAAGTTAAAACGTTAGAAGCAGGAGAGAGGTCCGAGCTCTCTCGCTGCCAGAACTAGAAGAAGGATCTAAACTTAAAATCTATTTGTCGCAAAAACTAGTTTCGCCTGAAGCTACCCTTAAAAACGGGGCCTTAGTGTAGAGTTAGAAGAACCCTATTATTTCGGCAAAGGCAGCCATATTTATTATTTATATTTAAAATTGATAATTATAATTTTTTTATAATAGTCGATGACGACCGCAGGTCGTAACATCATCAAAAAATAATTAAACTAATTATTTCAGTAATTATTGCTCGTAATTTAATAATAATTTATTGAATTTATTTTATTTTTGACAGAGTTTAAAACTATCAAATCAAGTTAAAAAAGAATTGGATTGTCTCATGTATAAAAGTATATGAATTTCATTTATAAATAAAAAATATATAAAATAAATAAATTATACACATACACACTGACTGTAAAGAATTTTCCTGCATGCAATTTTTTTTTTTAAGGAAACTATTGAAGCAAAAAAATTGAGGTATGTTTTAATGGAAAGCACATAAAAAAACTATAGGATCAGATGTTTAGTTTTTTTTTTAACCATATATTCTTTCAATATGACTGCCAGCGTCACTACGAAAAAATACATGGGCTAAGGAAAATCGAAACTGAATGTCTGATATTTACGTGCTTTTTATCATATATGTAATATAATACTACTATATTGCTAACGTCCTATGTTCACAATAAGTGGTTTTCTCGGCAAGGCAAGAGTGCGTCCGATATCGTCTTCTCTCTCTTTCTTGGCCAAAAAACAACGCGCGCAACTCAGATAGTGGGGCATTTTGAGTGATTCGGACGACACTCACACTATTGCAGTCTTTATTTCATGAATTTCTAGTATATTAAATGAGTTTATGTACAATGGTAATTGGAAAATTAAAATAGAACACATAAATTATAAAATAATCTTCACTGAGAATTATCGTTTATTTTAAATAAAACATGTATAACAAAAAAAACATAAGAATTATTATTTTATTCATCTAAAAAGACCAGATTGAAGTCACATCATTATACAACTTAATTTTTTATAAAATTTATTATTATAGAAATAAAATGTTACTATTAATTGTAACAAGTCTGTTGTCCCATAATTTACTATAATTATTTATAATAACTAAAAAAATGTATTGTTTATATTAACATCAAAATATATTTCGATACAACATTACTATTATTTTTTTGACAGGACATATATAATAAAGTGTAATTGTGTACGTGATCTTCCGAATCACTCCGAATGCCCCGCTATCTGAGTTGCGCGCGTTGTTTTTTGGCCAAGAAAGAGAGAGAAGAGAATATCAGACGCACTCTTGCCTTGCCGACAAATATAATTCTTGTTAGCAATATAGTAGTATTACATATATGCTTTTTATGTGCTGTTTCACTACTCAATCAGATATTTTATTGCTCCTATAGTTTTCCTGCAAAAAGAAAATACCTTAAGGACGTAAGATTTTTTTCCTTAGCTACATACTTTTCCTTTAAGTATTTGCTCTTTTTTTTCAATAAATAAATGCCTGAATATAATTGTTAAATGAACAAATAGCTACGGAATAAGATGTAATCAAAAAAGACAATTTATTAAACTATTATTCTTGTAAAAAGCTTTTTTTCTGAATATATCCATTTTCCTATGGCTAGTTGCTTTTTATTTTTTTAATAAATAAATGTCTAAATATAATTGTAAAATTAACAGCTAGGAAAAGGATATACTCAAAAAAAGACAATTTATTATTTAATTATTGCTGGAATGTAATCTTTTTTTTTGAGAACATTCTATTCCTTAGCTACATCTTATTTATTAGCTATTCGTTCATTTAACAATTATATTCAGGCATTTATTTATTGAAAAAAAAGAGCAAATACTTAAAGGAAAAGTATGTAGCTAAGGAAAAAAATTTTACGTCGTTAAGGTATTTTCTTTTTGCAGTAAAACTATAGGAGCAATAAAACATCTGAATGAGTAGTGAAACAGCACATAAAAAACACGTAAATATCAGACATTCAGTTTCGATTTTCCTTAGCCCATGTATTTTTTTGTATAGTGACGCTGGTGGTCATATTGAAAAAATATTGTTAAAAAAAAAACTAAACATCTGATCCCATAGTTTTTTTTATGTGCTATTCAATAAAAATTACCTCAATTTTATTGCTCCAATAGTTTTCTTAAAAAAAAAAATTTTCCTCAAGAATCATACGTCCTTAAGGTATTTTTTTTTTTCCGGAAAACTATACAGCTTCATAGTATTTTCTGGAAAATTTTTTTATTCATCTATAGGTCTAATGAAAAAACTAATACTGCCGTAAAATAGCACATAATTAGCACTGTATTATATGCATTTTATTGTTTTTATTAGTTTTTTAATAAATGCTCCGCTAGCATCATGTCGACTTAGCAGAGCACTTTTGAAAATTGATTTTCTCTGAACCTCAATGCATTAGGTACAGGACTTTACCCTGCCGCTTACCCTGACAGCGTTGGTGCCTTCACTGACAACATGTAGTTGAATTTTTTTAAAACTGAAGAAATTCTTAAAATTTTTTTTCGGAAAAATATCAGGTTATTAGGTTATTAGAACTAGGAAAAAGGTATTCGATGCATTTTCTACTTTTTTTCGTGGATCGATATTTTTCATAAAAAAATTTCTGCACCTTTTAAAAAAAAGCGGAAAAATATCGGGTTGTATCAGGGTTATAGAACTCGAAAAAAGGTATCCGATGCACTCTTTACCTTTTTTCGGGAGTCAATATTTTTTTTTTTCAAATTTCTGCACTGAGCATGCTCCATCTATAAAAACTGAAAATTAAAACTTTTGTTTTAAATAATATAGTACCTAGCAGAGAAGGTTTAGAGGTCAAGAATTTCAATTGAAAATTCAAATCAATTATTATATATTGCTTTTTTACTTCTTTAATAAAAAATAAATTATATGAGCATACGCTGAAATTTTCTATAATTTTCGGTTACCAAATTAAATAACAATTAATATTTTTTAAAAAATCAAGTTATTTGTATTTTTTGTACTGACTTGTTTTTTTTTAGGGAAATAGGGAATGTTAAGTAGACTTTATTATGTTTTTTACAATTCTTACTTGATTTATACGTAAATTACAAGTACAGTAAGAAACTCGAAAAGCCGATATTTACCCAACACTGGTTGCTGTACATTAGGTTATTTAGTGATCCTTTGGCCATAATGTTTAGTAATTGAATGAATATAAATCGTTATTTTTTTTCGTAAATTGGATGACGAAAATGCTGCTATTTCAAAACAATTAAAAACAGTATAAAAAGTTTAAATTTATTCATTGAAATAAAGATGATTAACATGTCAAGTACATTTATTCAAAAGGCAGATTGTTTTATTAAACATTTTTTTTATAAACTCTATTTGGCACATCAACGCAAACACAAATTTTTCCTGTTTTTTATTTATGACTACTCTTTGATTAAAATTATTAAAAGATTGTTTATAAACATGATTTTTTTACATTTGCTTTTAATAACACTGACACATTTATTTTTATTCAATATTCAAAATGTTTGCTAATCTCACTGGTATATGGCAATGCTTCTGGTAGCACAAAATTATTCACTAGCTAGATTATCACCTTAATTTTTTTATTATCAGAAATTTACTGTTTCATGTCAACTATAATTATTGGTTAACACAAAATGGAGAAATGGCAATTGCGAATAAGTTGATCATTGTTATGAAAATTTGATGGCCCTAAAAAGGGCCGATGTTGTTTTTTTAGTTGTTGTTGTTAATGCTTTGATTATTTACTTGGAGCTGGTATATTTGGTGACAGCCTTGGTGCCTTCACTGACAGCATGCTTGGCAAGTTCACCAGGAAGAAGAAGACGAACAGCTGTCTGGATTTCCCGGGATGTGATGGTTGATCTCTTGTTGTAATGTGCAAGACGGGAAGCCTCAGCTGCGATACGCTCAAAGATATCGTTGACGAAACTGTTCATGATACTCATGGCTTTGGATGAGACACCAGTATCTGGATGAACTTGTTTCAATACTTTGTAGATATAAATTGCGTAACTTTCCTTCCTCTTCTTTCTCCTCTTGCTCTTGTCAGTTTTGGTGATGTTTTTCTGGGCTTTGCCAGCTTTTTTAACTGCTTTACCGCTTGCTTTTGGTGGCATGTTGATAGTTTGAGAACCAACTTGGAAATGTGGTGAGCCAACATTTCAGTTTGCTTTTAACTATTTTTTGATAAAAACAGCGCACCAATAGCATGACAGAATAAGCAGCTGTCAGAAAAAAAGCATTGTGATTGTTGCGCTGTTTTCAATTTTGTTACTGACCGATGTTAAACATGTATGTTTGTGAAAGTAACTCAATGTGATTGGTGTGAAGCTACGACAACAAAGCGCAACTACGACAAAAAAGAGTATTTAAGGCCTGTTTCGGAGCCCAAAATTTTATCAGTTTTTTACACGCCGTACTGGTAGTGTATTTTCTTATAACAAGTTATACTACAAAAACTTAAACTCATCATGTCTGGCCGTGGCAAAGGTGGTAAAGCAAAGGGAAAGTCAAAGACTCGTTCAAACCGTGCTGGACTCCAATTCCCAGTTGGACGTATCCATCGTTTACTCCGTAAAGGTAGCTATGCTGAACGTGTTGGTGCTGGTGCTCCAGTATACTTGGCTGCTGTCATGGAATATTTGGCTGCTGAAGTTCTCGAGTTGGCAGGCAATGCTGCCCGTGATAATAAAAAAACCAGAATCATTCCACGTCATCTCCAATTGGCCATCCGTAACGACGAAGAATTAAACAAATTACTGTCTGGTGTTACCATTGCCCAAGGTGGTGTCTTGCCAAACATCCAAGCTGTTCTTTTGCCAAAAAAGACTGAAAAAAGCAGTGCTTAAATAAATTTAAGTCACTACATTAAAATCAAACCAATCGGCCCTTTTCAGGGCCATTAAATAATTCAAACGATGTTATATTCTTTAATTTTAATTAATAAAAATTGAATTTAATTTTAATATAAATCATATAGTAATTAAAAAACGAGCAAAAAAAAAAATATATGCTTATTTTCATCTGAAAAAATATTTTTACTCCAATATTTTGGAGTAAAGTTGATTGTTTACATTCTTTGATGCATGTATTTTGGTTCTCTGCGCAACGCCAACATATTGATTTTCATTTCAACATGTGTGTGGATGCAACTAGTGTTTACATAATTCTAGAAAATTATTTTTTATATCAAAAACTACAGATAACGTCATAAATTAAATTAATTCCTCTAAAATTCTGTTGTCAAAATAATAATACTGGTCTAAAAAAAAAAAAAATTATGTACTTAATACGTTGATTTTACTCCAAAAATTTTGGAGTTAAGTTGAGTAAGGTTTACGTCTACTCACACACATACGTATAACTTATTATATGGTGCCAGTCTGCTCATTTTTTTTAGACCCACACAATGTTGAATATCTGTCAATCTTTATGTGTATGAAACCTATAAGCGGTCGACTGGTTTAGAAATATCCGGTTGTTTTTCATTTCTTCTATTAAACAGACAAGACAATACTATACTTATACAGAATCAATAAATCCACATATTATCATTAAATTTAAAAAAAAAAATTGAACATT
The DNA here is from genome assembly GCA_011426435.1 of Lysiphlebus fabarum. Classification (NCBI taxonomy): domain Eukaryota; kingdom Metazoa; phylum Arthropoda; class Insecta; order Hymenoptera; family Braconidae; genus Lysiphlebus; species Lysiphlebus fabarum. The sequence continues at coordinate 45,806 of WSYQ01000072.1, forward strand.
TAAAAATAATTTTAATCAATTGAAGATATTTTCAAGTTAAATTAATTTGATGGCCCTGAAAAGGGCCGATTTTTGGTTGTGTGTTGTTGTTGATGTTGTTTAAGCACGTTCTCCACGGATACGACGAGCCAATTGGATGTCCTTTGGCATGATGGTAACACGTTTAGCATGGATGGCACACAAGTTGGTGTCTTCAAAGAGACCAACAAGATAGGCTTCACTGGCTTCTTGAAGTGCCATAACAGCTGATGACTGGAATCTCAAGTCTGTTTTGAAATCTTGGGCGATTTCACGAACAAGACGTTGGAATGGCAACTTACGGATCAAGAGCTCAGTACTCTTTTGGTAACGACGAATTTCACGAAGAGCAACTGTTCCTGGACGATAACGATGTGGCTTCTTAACACCACCAGTAGCTGGTGCACTTTTACGTGCAGCTTTGGTGGCAAGTTGTTTACGTGGAGCCTTGCCTCCAGTTGATTTACGGGCAGTTTGCTTGGTACGTGCCATTGTGCGAGAGACTAAAGTTGTTACTCGGTCAGAGAAAAAACTTAAAATATGCTCCGGGAAGTAAAACGTGTGTTTATAAGGCTTTTGGAGCAGTGGTCTGCTCTATGCCGATTGGCTGATAGCCAACTGCTGTGGAACATGTTTTTTCTTCATTGGCTCACAGCTGCAACATAGGCTAAATACATGCTCCGTAAAATCTATATAAACTACGACTTTAGCTGGCTGAACACATTCGTCTGCTGCTTCTTGAAGTGAGAGCATCTATTTTACTCCAAAACATTCAACATGACTGGCCGTGGTAAAGGAGGCAAAGGTTTGGGAAAAGGAGGAGCAAAACGTCATCGTAAAGTATTGCGTGATAATATCCAAGGTATTACAAAACCAGCAATTCGTCGTTTGGCTCGTCGTGGTGGTGTTAAACGTATTTCTGGTTTAATCTACGAAGAGACTCGTGGTGTACTCAAGGTATTCCTTGAAAATGTTATCCGTGATGCAGTCACATACACTGAACACGCCAAGAGAAAGACAGTCACTGCCATGGACGTTGTCTATGCATTGAAACGTCAAGGACGTACACTCTACGGTTTCGGAGGTTAAACTCTACTCATGCATTGTTACTCATCATTTACTAAATCATCGGCCCTTTTCAGGGCCATCAAAATAATTTAACGTTTGCTGACTATTCAATGATAAAATATTCAAAAATTCAAACAGTTTGTTTTGAATTTAGTAGCAAAGTTTTTATAACCAATTCTCATTATTTTTATTGTTTTTTTATAATGAAGCCATTCCTTTCTAATTGTCACTGCAATATTAAAAAGTTCTTATTTCTTTGGTCATGTTTTTAAAATCTTATTAACCGAAAATAAAATTCGAAAAAAGTTATCTACCCATCTTTTCTAGTTTTCTGTAAAAAAAGACTGCCATTCAGTGTTGGGTAAAATGACGATTTTTGGACTTTATCTTTCCATACGTATAATACTGTATTAAACGTATGAAAGTTGCTAAGAACTATACAGAAGCAGTGATGGGTAATTCGACGATTTTCGGAGTATCATACAATCATACGTATATTATGTATGATAGTCGAAAGTGCCCTCTTTTTCCTATCATGTCCATGGTAGAAATATATCAAGAAGACTAGAGACTAGAGATTCTTGAAATATATACAGGTAGGTCCGTGCGCATATAGATTTTTTTTGGCCAATAGGAAGAATCTCTGATCGTCGCCATATTGGCTAAAACTGGTGCTATTTTATTTGAATCATAAATTAAAAGTATGACAAATAATCATCAAAATTTGAACTAGTTAAAATTTTTTTGACAAGATAGTATCCTGAAAATATAATACATACTTAAATATAAAAAAAAGTTATTCATAAAAAAATATTTAAAAAAATAAAAAAACAACTGTAGTTGTAACATTATTGCGAAATTCAATTTTTTTATTTATTTACTAAAAATATTTAAGTTGATAGTTAAAACAGTATGAATTTTTAATATCAATAGGTTTTAATTTATTTTATCGTTCAACTATTAACATGTTAAGCAAGTACCCAGTAAATCAAATTTGAATAACTGCCACTAAATTTATTACATATCTTTGAGGATTAGTTTTACATTTATAAATATTAAACAATATTTTTAAGGTTTTTATATATGATCAATGTAAGTTATTTATGCATTATTTATCTATCTATGTTATACATAAATAATTAATAATAAACAGAAATGTTTCTAATATGAAGACTAGAGACCAGGAGAATCAACTATGTACATTGGCGATGGGACAATATACGTCGTAAAACAAGCATGTGAAAATGTGGCTATAGAGGCGCTGGCCTCGTATCGGCTAACCAAAATCAGCCAATCGGGGGCCACACTAATAAAAAAATATTAAACTGTAAAAATTTCTTGGCTTTTGTGTTGTTAGCGTTTTTTTTTTTTTTGTGACGTTTCAATATTAAAAAAAAATTTATGTATCTAATATTTTGGAAGAATTTTTTTGACAGATAAATGGTTATGTTTTGCTCAAATAAACTTGTGCATTAATAATTTAAATTAAATACATGTGTGCATGTGTGAGTGGTTCGAGG
>WSYQ01000073.1:0-18745 GCA_011426435.1 Lysiphlebus fabarum
ATAAAAAAAATTTTAAAATCAAAAAAAATAAAATAAATAATACATCATTGTGTATAAAAAAAAAAAAAACTACCCTTAAAAAAAAAAATAAACAAAAAAATTAAATAATAAAAAAAAATATATGAAATATGTTGAAAAATTTTAAATTAATAAAATTATTTTTTTTCCATATTTCAAAGGTTAATTTTTTTTTTTATTTTTCTCATAACAAAGAGCTTTTAAAATTTTCCAATCAAAAAAGCAAAATTCATTGAAAAATAATGAAAAAAAGATAAAATAAAATATAAAATATGATAAAATAGCAAAGTGGAAGATCGAAGAAAAGGTAATCAAGTTTTTACGATGCTAAAAAGCAACTTGTCGAGAGACATAGGGGGTTGTTAAATTTAAATAAAAAGGGATGTTATTTATTAGTGTGTGTATATGGATTTTAGAGTGTTAAGTATTGTCATATACCATATGGCTATGTAATGTAAATTGTAAGTAACATGAATAAGTACTCAATGGGGAGTGAATTTGAGATAGTAGCCAAAGGAAGTTGTGTCTTGGCCTATCAGAAACATGAATATATATTCAAAGATTCATGAAAACTGTATTCAATTTTAATGCAAAATTTTTAAACAAAAAAAAAACAATTAATGATACATCAGTTAATTTTTAAACTGACAAATTATTTGAGCATAAATTGCGTGACTATTTGAGATATATAAATTGAATAATTTTTAGCTATTTATTATAGTGACAAATTTATTTGTTTTTTTTTAAATTTTTTGAGCACAATAATTCAAGATTTTGTCAAAGACAATTGAAAATGGAAATAGCAAAACTAGATGTATCTTTTACAAATACAAATATTGATCATTTTAATTATCAAATTATTATTAATTAAATTTATAAATAATAATAATTGAATATAAATTTATGACATATACATGAAATATAATTATATTTTCATCATGTTAAAATCAAAAAGCTGTCGGTAAATGTGGTATAACGAATATTCAAATAATTTAACATTCAAAGTTCTGACATTTCATCAGATATTTTTCTACCTTTGGCAACATTTCAATCAGCAAATTCCCGGTGTGAAACGACTATGAGCTTTATGAATATAATATACAACTAAATATACATATATTTTATGAAAATAATGCGAACGATGTAGAAATTTATTTAATACTAAAAAGTGTTGAAAAATGCTAAATTGATTTTTATATTTCTTTTTCTTCATTTACTTTTAGGGTTTGAAAAAAAGCGTAAAAATTTGACAAACTGTGTTTGCACTGTCTGGACTATAGTCAAGTTTATTTACGAACAAAGGTCAATCAAAATTCAGAATAAACAAAAAAAAAAAAAAAAAAAACTAATAATAATTTAACTTGAAAAAAAATTATTTAAATTGTTTTTTTTTTTTTTAAACAATTTGTATGAAAAATCTTTAAAATAAAAAGTTTAATTATTTTTTTCGATTACTTGTTTATCAATGTTGTTTACATCACAGATAAGTTTTATATATTTTTATTTTTTTTTAATTTTTAAAAATGAAATTTTTATTTTTATTTTTTTCAAGTTTATTTCAGAGGATAGTGGTTCAAATTGCTTCATTTTCGTCATGTTTCACGGTCCGTGAAGAAAAAACTTTTCACAAAAGTTAAGTCATTTTATCAGTGCAATCTAAGTTAAGTGACTTTCAAGAAGCTTGAAATCTAAAATACTTTTCTGTAGTTTTGTAAAAGACACCAAATTGTTTAACTATTATATTTATAAAAATCAATATATAATAAAAATATATTGAACAACAAAAATTCTTATTAACAAAATATAAAACAAATATTTATCATAAAATAAAATAAAAAATATTCATCTTGTAATATTATTTTGACCTAAATTTTTTCATGTAAAATATATGATAGCAATCTATGATAAAAAAAAAAAAAAAAGATATGAATAAAATAAAATCTGTTTTATCGCTGACAGAAGACAGGAGTAATATTATCAAGAAGTTCAATCTTTCTCAAGTTGACACTTCTTGAACGAGAAAACTTTTGATTCAAATAAACAAAAGAAAAAAAAAATCCCAAAGATATTTTTTTTTTTTTAAATAAATTATTGTCAAAAAAATCAAAATTTATAAATTTTTTATATTACTAAATTTTACTTGTAAAAAATAATAAATAAAATTTTAATTTAAAAAATGAAAATAAATAAAAACTTTTTCTACATGATAATTTTTATTATTAAATTTTTAGTTGGGCTTTTTATTTTTTATCTTTAGTAGATTTAATGAAGCCATTTAAAAATTAGAATGAACAAAAATTTATATAATGAACAAAAAATAAAAAAGATATACATATATTCATTGTTGAATCAAAGTAAAGAGATGATATTAATTCATTTTAAAAAAATATAAATCACAGAGATACTAAAGTGATAAATCCTTATCATTGAAAGAAAGAAGGAGAAAAGTTTTTATTTTTTAAATTTATTGCATATATTTATATACACATATTTATTTAAAAGTTAGTCATGCAAAAAATGATAAGTGCCCCTAGAAAACACACCCTACTAAAACACGTGCTATTTCAATAAAACGATATTTTGTTTTTATTTAATGAATAGTATATTCACTTGCTTGTTTCAGACTACTCTATGAGCATGTGGTTTAGGAATGATGAATCATAAAATTCATAAAATAATTTTGTCAGAGACATTATATTATTTATGTGTTAATTGAATTAAAAGAAATTTATAAAATTATATTGAAAATTTATTTGAAAAATCTTTAGTGATAATGAAAACATCGATAAACAAAAAAAAAATATCAAAATAGATTATTCTTATTTGTTTTTTAGTTTAAATTATATTTTGTTGAAAAAAATACATTCAACTTTGTAAAAGAATATGTTACTGAGTTTTTAGGAAGTGTCTATAGGCACGGAACCGCAAGCGGTGTAAACACGCAAACGGTCTTAAATGACGGTAATATATGGTAATTTATAAAAAACAACGTATGCGGGATAAAAACGTATTCTTGTTGAGACAAACTTGATCTAGAGTTCAAAAAAATTCTAAAAAATCACAGAATGTTTATTTTTTGATGCTCTACAAGATGGAAAAAAAAATGTCGAAAAAATAATTTTTTTTCGAAAAACGCTATTTCTGAAAAATTGTCCTAACTTGGGGCAACTGGAAGTAGTCGTTTTCAATTTTACGACTCCAGGTAGTTCTTATTGGTGTAGAAATAGTCAGAGCATATTGTGAAAGTATTTAAATGATGTTTCTATCCCGTTTCAAAATATAAAAAAAAAAAAAAAATCCAAAGTCAAAGCCTCTAGAATTTCTATAACAATGACAAGTCAATTTATATGGATTTAAAAGATTTTCACTGTCTCAAAGTCATAAAATAATCGTCGGAAAATTTCTAAAAAATCACAGAATGTTTGTTTTTTGATGCTCTACAAGATAGTGAAAAAAAATTTTAAAAAATAATTTTTTATAATTTTTTAAATTAATTACAAGTAAGATTAAATGAATTTTGAGGATTTTTACTTCCTCAAACTCAAGAACTAAACGTGAGAAAATTTCTAAAAATTCATAGAATGTTTGTTTTTTGATGCTCTACAAGATAGTGAAAAAAAATATCGAAGAATAATTTTTTTTCGAAAAACGCTATTTCTGAAAAAATGGCCTAACTTTGGCCAACTGGACGAGGCCGTTTTTAAGTTTACGACTTCAGGTAGTTTCTATTGGTGTAGAAATAGGCAGAGCATATTGTAAAAGTATTTACATGATGATTCTATCCCGTTTAAAAATAAAGGAATAAAAAAAAATCCAAAGTCAAAGCCTTCAGGATTTCTATACCAATGACAAGTCGATTTACATGAAATATAATTGTCTTGATATTTCAAACTCATAAACAGAACTGAGGAAAATTCTGAAAAAATTCTAAATTGATGTTTTTTCGATGCTCTACAAGATAGAAAAAAAAACACGATAAAGATTTCTCTAAAAATTTTTTGAACAATGACAAGTCGATTTACTTGAATTTTGGTCAATGTGGTCTTTCATACTCGTAAACTAAACTCAGGAAAATTCTGAAAAAATTCATACATCATTCTTTTTCGATGCTCTACAAGATAGAAAAAAAAAAACACGATAAAGATCTTTTTTTCGAAAAACGCTATTTCTGAAAAAATGGCCTAACTTTGGCCAACTGGACGAGGCCGTTTTTGAGTTTACGACTTCAGGTAGTTTCTATTGGTGTAGAAATAGGCAGAGCATATTGTAAAAGTATTTACATGATGATTCTATCCCGTTTAAAAATAAAGGAATAAAAAAAAATCCAAAGTCAAAGCCTTCAGGATTTCTATACCAATGACAAGTCGATTTACATGAAATATAATTGTCTTGATATTTCAAACTCATAAACAGAACTGAGGAAAATTCTGAAAAAATTCTAAATTGATGTTTTTTCGATGCTCTACAATATAGAAAAAAAAAAACACGATAAAGATTTCTCTAAAAATTTTTTGAACAATGACAAGTCGATTTACATGAAATATAATTGTCTTGATATTTCAAACTCATAAACAGAACTGAGGAAAATTCTGAAAAAATTCTAAATTAATGTTTTTCGATGCTCTACAATATAGAAAAAAAAAAACACGATAAAGATTTCTCTAAAAATTTTTTGAACAATGACAAGTCGATTTACATGAAATATAATTGTCTTGATATTTCAAACTCATAAACAGAACTGAGGAAAATTCTGAAAAAATTCTAAATTGATGTTTTTTCGATGCTCTACAAGATAGAAAAAAAAAAACACGATAAAGATTTCTCTAAAAATTTTTTGAACAATGACAAGTCGATTTACTTGAATTTTGGTCAATGTGGTCTTTCATACTCGTAAACTAAACTCAGGAAAATTCTGAAAAAATTCATACATCATTCTTTTTCGATGCTCTACAAGATAGAAAAAAAAAAACACGATAAAGATCTTTTTTTCGAAAAACGCTATTTCTGAAAAAATGGCCTAACTTTGGCCAACTGGACGAGGCCGTTTTTAAGTTTACGACTTCAGGTAGTTTCTATTGGTGTAGAAATAGGCAGAGCATATTGTAAAAGTATTTACATGATGATTCTATCCCGTTTAAAAATAAAGGAAAAAAAAAAATCCAAAGTCAAAGCCTTCAGGATTTCTATACCAATGACAAGTCGATTTACATGAAATATAATTGTCTTGATATTTCAAACTCATAAACAGAACTGAGGAAAATTCTGAAAAAATTCTAAATTGATGTTTTTTCGATGCTCTACAAGATAGAAAAAAAAAACACGATAAAGATTTCTCTAAAAATTTTTTGAACAATGACAAGTCGATTTACTTGAATTTTGGTCAATGTGGTCTTTCATACTCGTAAACTAAACTCAGGAAAATTCTGAAAAAATTCATACATCATTCTTTTTCGATGCTCTACAAGATAGAAAAAAAAAAACACGATAAAGATCTTTTTTTCAAAAAACGCTATTTCTGAGAATATGGCCTAACTTGGGGCAACTAGACGTGGTCTTTTTTAATTTTACAACTTCTTGTGGTTCCTACTGGTGTAGAAATTGTCAGAGCATATTGTGAAAGTATTTAAATGATGTTTCTATTCCGTTTCAAAATATATAAAAAAAAAAAAAAAATCCAAAGTCAAAGCCTCTAGAATTTCTATAACAATGACAAGTCAATTTATATGGATTTAAAAGATTTTCACTGTCTCAAAGTCATAAAATAATCGTCGGAAAATTTCTAAAAAATCACAGAATGTTTGTTTTTTGATGCTCTACAAGATAGTGAAAAAAATTTTAAAAAATAATTTTTTATAATTTTTTAAATTAATTACAAGTTAGATTATATGAATTTTGAGGATTTTCACTTCCTCAAACTCAAGAACTAAACGTGAGAAAATTTCTAAAAATTCATAGAATGTTTGTTTTTTGATGCTCTACAAGATAGTGAAAAAAAATATCGAAGAATAATTTTTTTTCGAAAAACGCTATTTCTGAAAAAATGGCCTAACTTTGGCCAACTGGACGAGGCCGTTTTTGAGTTTACGACTTCAGGTAGTTTCTATTGGTGTAGAAATAGGCAGAGCATATTGTAAAAGTATTTACATGATGATTCTATCCCGTTTAAAAATAAAGGAATAAAAAAAAATCCAAAGTCAAAGCCTTCAGGATTTCTATACCAATGACAAGTCGATTTACATGAAATATAATTGTCTTGATATTTCAAACTCATAAACAGAACTGAGGAAAATTCTGAAAAAATTCTAAATTAATGTTTTTTCGATGCTCTACAATATAGAAAAAAAAAAACACGATAAAGATTTCTCTAAAAATTTTTTGAACAATGACAAGTCGATTTACATGAAATATAATTGTCTTGATATTTCAAACTCATAAACAGAACTGAGGAAAATTCTGAAAAAATTCTAAATTAATGTTTTTTCGATGCTCTACAAGATAGAAAAAAAAAAACACGATAAAGATTTCTCTAAAAATTTTTTGAACAATGACAAGTCGATTTACATGAAATATAATTGTCTTGATATTTCAAACTCATAAACAGAACTGAGGAAAATTCTGAAAAAATTCTAAATTGATGTTTTTTCGATGCTCTACAAGATAGAAAAAAAAAAACACGATAAAGATTTCTCTAAAAATTTTTTGAACAATGACAAGTCGATTTACTTGAATTTTGGTCAATGTGGTCTTTCATACTCGTAAACTAAACTCAGGAAAATTCTGAAAAAATTCATACATCATTCTTTTTCGATGCTCTACAAGATAGAAAAAAAAAAACACGATAAAGATCTTTTTTTCGAAAAACGCTATTTCTGAAAAAATGGCCTAACTTTGGCCAACTGGACGAGGCCGTTTTTAAGTTTACGACTTCAGGTAGTTTCTATTGGTGTAGAAATAGGCAGAGCATATTGTAAAAGTATTTACATGATGATTCTATCCCGTTTAAAAATAAAGGAATAAAAAAAAATCCAAAGTCAAAGCCTTCAGGATTTCTATACCAATGACAAGTCGATTTACATGAAATATAATTGTCTTGATATTTCAAACTCATAAACAGAACTGAGGAAAATTCTGAAAAAATTCTAAATTGATGTTTTTTCGATGCTCTACAAGATAGAAAAAAAAAACACGATAAAGATTTCTCTAAAAATTTTTTGAACAATGACAAGTCGATTTACTTGAATTTTGGTCAATGTGGTCTTTCATACTCGTAAACTAAACTCAGGAAAATTCTGAAAAAATTCATACATCATTCTTTTTTGATGCTCTACAAGATAGAAAAAAAAAAACACGATAAAGATCTTTTTTTAAAAAAACGCTATTTCTGGAAAAATGTCCTAACTTGGGGCAACTGGAAGTAGTCGTTTTCAATTTCACGACTTCAGGTAGTTCTTATTAGTGTAGACATAGTCAGAGCATATTGTTAAAGTATTTTCTTGATGTTTCTATCGCGTTAAAAAAAATAGAATTAAAAAATAAAAAAATTTATGTCAAAGCCTCGAAAAAAAAACACGATAAAGATTTCTTTAAAAAATTTTTGAACAATGACAAGTCGATTTACATGAAATATAATTGTCTTGATATTACAAATTTATAAACGGAACTGTCAATGCTCTACAATTCATCAATTACTAATAACAATTTAATTTATAGATTGTTTATTAAAAAAATGAAACAGTCCGACGAGTAGTTTAACCGTTGCGGTTTATACCGCGTATGGTATATTTGCTCAATTTATTTTTTTTATCTTTTTTTTTGATACCAAAAAACTTTAAAAGTTCAAAAGAATTCGACTATTATTGTTAAATAATTATCGATTATTTATAACAATTTATTTTATAGATGTGTTTAACTAATGTGATAAATAAATGTATAATTAATATATTGTTTGTTTAAAAAATAACACAATGAGACGTGTACTTAAATCGTTGGCGGTAGATACCGTGCACGGTGTATTTGCTTTTTTTTTAAATATTTTTTTAATTTTCAATAAAGTTTAATTTAATTTTTGTCATTTGTCATTTGTTTCATTTAAAAATAAAATTTTTATTTTGTAGATGGTGCCACTAGCTATTGCATTTAGCAACTAATATATAAATTACCCGTGCGTGTTATGTACCGTACGTAGTTCTAAAGTACAGTTTTGTCTCAACAAGAATACGTTTTTATTCCGCAGACGGTGTTTTTTATAAATGACCATATATTACTGTCGCATTTAAGACCGCTTGCGGGTTTACACCGCCTGCGGTTCCGTGCCTATAGACACTTCCGAGTTTTTATAAAAATAAAATATAAAATATAAATTATTTTTTGTCACGATAAAATGAATATATGAAATAATATATTTTTCAACTCGAATAAAACTTGACAATTTAACAGAGAATTTTTTTAAATTTTATAAAATAAAAAAAAAAAAATATATTGGAAATGTATATTGTTTAGCCTGAGGTTTTGTATATTTTACATTTTTATTTGTTTTGTTTATTGGAAAATATGAGAATAAAAAAAAAATGTATAGTTTTTTTTTTTTTTTTTTATTCACGTGAGTGACAAAAGTACACGTTAAATCTTCAAATCTATGAATAAAAAATAAACATTTCGATTGATACATGAATAAAAATGTACGTATTTTTTTAGAGTATTATTTCAAATGATACGTTAAATTGACTTTTTTATTTTTCATGTCAACAGTATATGCTCAAATGAAAATAAATAATAAAAAAAAAAACAAAAAAAAATATATAATTTTGTTAATTTAATTATTTGAAAATTTGTTCATTTCAATGTGTTAGAATTTTCAATTATATTTAAAATTTTTTTATTTTTAATTTGTTCATTTTTTGATGTATAAAAAAATTTAATTCGATATTTTATTGGCAATTTCGAAAGGTGTCATTGAGTTATATACCAGACAACAAAAATGAATCAATGCATTCATTAGTTCCTTTGATTTTCATATTTCTGTTGCTAGAATATTTTTTTTTAATATTTTTATTTTTTTTATATTCAAAAAATAAATAAAAACTTTATAAACAAATTTTTCATATAGCTTTTTTATTTTTTAATTTAAATTTTCTTTTTATATTTTCATCACACCCTTACGAATCAAAAAGAGCGATGAAACGAATGAATAAATAAAAATTTAGATGTATTAATCAAATCTCTGTGAAATATTGGTAATTGAAATTTCAAAGAATATTCTGTATTTTTTTTTTTCAAAAAAACTATTTAAATCGAGGGGCTATTCACGACTCGATTAACTGACACCACTACTACACTTTGTAGTAAATATAAAAATTAGTTGAAACAAGACAACACAGTCAAAAGTATAAGTGATGGCTCAGTGTTGTCCTGAATTTTATTTAAAATATAAAAAAATTGATTGAAACAGGACAACACAGTCAAAAGTATAAGTGATGGCTCAGTGTTGTCCTAAAATATATTTAAAATATAAAAAAATTAATTTTCATTTATTTATAATCCTTATTTATTTATATATAATGACTAGACTCTACTTCTACTTCTACAACAGACTAACCTTTCGATTTAAATTCAGCTAATGTTTATGTGTTCTTTGACAATAAAATAAAAATAAAATTCTGGATGTTGTTCTTAACTTGATCAACAATAGTGACAAAAAAAAAAAAAAAAACCGAGGGATAAACTTTCTAATAAATATTTCATTCATATAGACATTTTGAATATCAAGTCATTTATATCTTGACAAAAAAATTACTAAAAAAAAATACTGAACATTGTTTTGCAATAAAGACATGATCTTGCTTTTCAAATCAACCATGAAATCAATTTACATAAAACTTGATTAAAATAATAAACAAATTATTAATCAGTATTTTTCATAAAAAAAAAATAAATTTGTCAGTCGTTAAATTTTTTGGTTAACATAAAATTGTTGATATTAACTTTCCAACCACCACATATTCCCTTGCACCAAACGAATCATTTGATGTTTAACAAGTCTCTTGGAAGTTTGCCAAATATAAACAAAAAGACTATAACAAATTTTGTCTGTGTATTTAATCTGTATTTGTAATTTACTCGTATATAAATATATATATACAAAAAAACGCGTATATTCAAATAAATATTAATAAATTAAAAAATAGTTAAAATCTTGTAATAAAATTTTGTGGTTTTTTTTTATAATTTTTCTTACCCATTAGTTTCATAACTTGAGATGGACTTATAAAAATATTTAAATAACCATCACTACAACCAATCAAAACAATAAATAATATTATCCGTAAATATATAATTTTGATAAAACTACACCACCACATTTTCACATTCTTATTAATCCAAACTGAGATATTAATTTTTCCATCACAAAACATTCACATTTGATAAACAATCACGATCAAATTAAATAAATAAAACTTTAAAAAAAAAAATCAAATAATCCTCTCTAATCAACAGTAGTTTATAAATTCATCAAATTTTTTTTTAACCATATTTTTAAATTAAAAAATAATAAATTGTTTAATCGAAATAATAAAAAAATTTTTTCAAAAAATTTAATAATTTTTTATTTACATTATTAAACCATACTATTATTATAAAAATTAATTTTAATAATTTTTATTTTAATTTATAAATATTTTGTTATTGTTTAAAAGATCACGTGGTTAACAAAAAATATATTTCAAATGTATTTATATAAAATGATAATGTGTTTCCCACTGAGTCGTCGTTTATACTGACGATATCAAAGGGAAACAAGAAGAAATACCACCCACTCAATTTTCATAGCACGTTATTATTGCGCAAGCGTTGATAAAAAAAGTAAAAAAATAAAATAGAAAAATCTCGTTTTTCATAGAAAAAAAATAAATAAATAAAAAAATACTCATCCCTGTTTGTGGATATACCTGCAGAAAATACATCCTTCAGTTATATATATGATATAAATTCTGTCTCATCTCTCACTGATATTTTAGTGAGTGTTCAAAAGAGGGTAGACGACCAAAAATACCCCCAGATAAATGACAAATTTCCGGAAATCGTGTGTACGTGACTTACAAACTAAATGTCACAAACTTTATGCAATACTGTGGTTTTTTTTTTTTTACAGGTGCCAGATTTTTTTGGAATGATAATAATCTACCCTTCAGTGATTTCATCATCAGTATTCAATTTGTTTTTTTTTTTTTACAATATAATATAAAAAATTAATTTTATATATTATATTTTTCAATTTATTAATTTATCATAGAATTAAAAAAAATAATTTTTATATTTTTTATAACAATAATAAAATATTTATGTGGTTTTAAATTGAAAATACTAATTATGATAAAAAAAATCACAATGAAAATTCATAACAACTTTAAAAAAATTTATATTTTTTTTTTTTGATGTAAAAGAGAAAATAAATAAAATAAAAAATTTATATGTCCAAAAGTGCATTTATATATTATTAATATATTAATTTATAAAGAGGATATTTGATATTATAAATAAAATAAAATTTATTTGCAACACTTGCGTGATACCGATAAGTAAAATATGAAGTTTCACTATGAGCAACATGTATATTGTATACTAAAATGAGAGATAAATAATAAAACATACAAATTTAACAATGAATATATATATATTCTCGTGAAGAAAATTTAATTAAATGAGAATATATATAGGATAAATAATTTTCATCTCATTTTAATCGAAAATTTTCACAGTCAGTGTTTTGGTATATAAACCCTCTAGGCAAACAATCATCCCTTTTTTTTTTCAAATATACAATACAACACACTTTTTTTTATTTTTCATTTCATATATATATTCTTCATTAACTCTCCCTTAATTTTACTTCAACACCACTGTCACAGACAGTTTGTCCGGTTTTACAATTTGATCTTTTGATAGATTTTAACTTTGAAATTCTCACTAGTTACGAGACTTTAATTAGTAATATCCAACAAAAATAGAAAGGGTATAAGGGTGTGTATAAAAGAGGATATTAATTAACTACATCAAATCCAGTGGAACCCCGCATTTTACTATTCGCGAATAATTGAATTTCATGTTATTTTTTTAATTCAATTTTATCTGTTTTATTTTTCCTTTTTTTTTTTATTAAAAGAATTGATTCAAGCTCATCTATCGGGTATACTTTTTTTTCATTTCAATTCTTACAGAAAATAAAATAAAGATTATGTAATATATATAGAGAAATTTTTTATATCAATTAGTTTGATTTTTAAAAATTAAATGTAATCAAAAATAATAATATATTTAATAAAAATTCTATAATCAATCAAGTCTATTGAACTTTTTATATTATTGAATATTATATACAATTTTTTATCATGCAATATAATAAAAAATAAAAATCAATTTTATATACTTGAAACTATACATCTATATTTTTTTATTTATTTCATTTCATGTATGAAAAAGTATATTGATTTGTTAAATATATAAGACGACAACTGGTAGCTTAAATAAAATTCTAAATATAGTAATTGAACAATCCCTTTATCGTGTGTTTTATTTAATTATTTAAACTTTTTTCATTCAATATATACAATTGTATTTTTGGAGTCCAGAAGGGTGACATATCACAAGTTAAATTAAAAAATAAAAATTAAAACCACATGGGGTTTAATCCAAAAAAAAAAAAAACTTTATATATAAAATGAAACAAAATAATAATAAAATAATTAAAAAAATAAATAAATAAATTTGATAATAATTAACTAAGTTTTATGTTGATAATTTCTCAGTAGGGATGATAATATTGTACAAGGGTTAAATTAAATATTTCAAATATTATTTTTTTGTTATTTATTGATGTTTATCAGTGAATTGTAAACAATAAAGGGTTGATGAGGTTGTCGTGTTTATATATATATATTGATGTTGAATTTGAGGGTGTACAAAATTGATCCACATGTTAACGAGGTCCTTGAGACACACACCAATCAGATGGATCATTAAGCTTTTTAATTAATATCGATCCAAAATCAATCGTAGAATTATTTGAACATACACAATTCAAATGATGAAGTTACTACTTGTATATATAACAAGATGAATTGAAGTTAGATATATGCAAATTTGAATTTGTGGTATTTTGTCTATTGATACTATGCATCGTTGAATAACTAGATAATATATATGTATATGTTTGTTGGAAAATTGGATAATTGATCACGATATTTGTTGCATGACCATTTGCATTATCTTTTTTATAAATATATAATTAAAAAAATATTAATTCATTATTATTTTTTTTACTGATTAATGTTGTATAAATAAATAATTATATTTGATATTTTTTAACGAGAAACGACAATATGAAATTCATATAAAAATCAGTGAATCGTAAATTGAACTTGAACCTTTCTCATACCATTTAAATATTTTTTTTTTTTTTTTTATAAAAAAGTCACATCGTACGATCCTTGTCCAACAGTGCGAAAGAACGCGCGTCAAAGTTTTCCACAAATATATATATGTATAAAATGAAATACCATTTAATCGTATACGCTTGACTGAGATAAACTTGCCGAAGGCAAAATAATACAAAATTTTTTTCTCATCTTTTAAAATCAAAGTATCTTTTTTTTTTTTTGTAAAATAAATTTTTAACAATTATTTTATTTTTTTAAATTTTTATATTGTTTAAATAATATTTAAATTTTTTATTTAAATTATCAAAGGGTTATAGATATGAATTCATTAGTTAATGTATTTTCAAGTGTAAATAGTTCACAGACATACAAATTCAATATGTGGTCAAGTTTGTAACATCAATAACGAATAATTTATGTATCATAGATTCATGTTGAGTATAACAACATGATGATATTCACTGATGTGTTTGTGTAGTTAAAATATGAAAATAAAGTAAATCATCGATACATATGGAACCTATGTAACATCATGTAAATTTTGATGATTATTTTTATTTTCTATATATAACCAAGAAATTATATGATAATTTATACAAAGGTCATGAGTATTATATTCTCTATTTTTACTTTTAAAAAATACTCAATTGAACCATTCTTGATTGTTAAATCGATTTACTACTACTATTTTTTTTATCTGTATTTAATATTTAATGTAAATTTTTATCAACATAAGTTTTATCTATTTTAAATTGAACAAAAAAAAATAAAAATAATGACAATTTAATGTTTCTAAAATTTCTATATGAAAATTAGTTAATAAATTGGAATTTATTTTTCATTTTTCTAATGACACAATCAACTGTTAGTCCCTATATAATATGTCTTTTGGACATTAATTAACCCTATTATAATTAGTACAATCATACAATTATATTTTGTCTCACAAATTTAAGAGAAAATCAAGTCTTACCATCAAGACCATCAAAGACATAATAATAGTTGAAATTAAGGACACAAATAGACAGAATTTAAGTCATTTGCTTGACTGCCTCAATATGTCTATTTTCTCACACTAATATTAAAATTGGAATTCTGGTCTATTTAAGATAAGGGTATGTTCCTTCTATTTTAAACAATGAAAATTCCCTTGGCCATCAGAAAGACACTGGTCATATACCAGGTTCATTTTATCTCTGTAAATATATACTGTCAAATAATAATATATATATATATATATTTTTTGATTCTCACACTTAATTCTTTTGTAATTTCATAATGAAATTTACAATGATTCAACATACGTCAAAAAATATATTATTATTATTATTATTATTATCTATTGTAAAATAACATATTGAATTTTAGCAAGTATCTTATCAGACATTGCCACACACATTGAGTAAAATATCAACCCCTCAAAATACAATTTATCTCTTTGTTTTCAAATATCAATACCAAAAGATAATTGCAGTGTGTGTTTAAGAATGGGGAAAATTTATATATATATATCTTTAAATATAGAGAGTTGATGGTCCAATAGGTTTTAACATTTAAGAGAATAGAATTTTCTTGATCTTTCACTTCAATGATTTACCCAGATCAAACGTTTTATACATTAATTATTATTATATATATTAATTTCAATTATTTATACTGTTTTTTTTTTTTTAAATAATAATAAATGCAAAAAAGTTTGATGGTTAAATACTGAGATAAAATATTAAATTAATAATGACTTTTTTTTATTAAAAATAAATAAAAAATAATAATATATATTTAAATAAAGAAGAAAAGTATATCTAAATGTTTGTTTAAAAAGAAAAAAAAATATATATAATAACTTTACTTCGTGATTTTGATGAAAATAGTCGGCTTACTTTGAAACCAATCACAAGAACTTTTTATATTTAATATTTGAATTGTTTGGTTTTTTTATTTTTATCTTTAATAATATTATTTTTCTATTATACAAAATTTTATTTTTCAGATTTTTAAATTTTCTATTGAAAATAATAATATGATTTATATTTGTTTAATTTTATATTATTATTATTTTTATTTTATCAAAGTTTTTGATGAAAACAAGTAAATGGAAAAATGCCAAAATTCTAAAACTACTGTTTGGGTTAACAAAAAAAAAAAAAATAAATAAAAAAATATATATCATAATAGAGATATTTTCTGCCATCAAGCGAATGAAAAAGATTTATCGTTTATTAGCATTGACTGTATGTATATAAAGCTGTTAAAGAAAAAGTCTATAAAAACTTTTTTGTTGTACTTAAAAAGTACGACTATTTTTTATTTTTTTTTTGTTTGAGCAATAAAAAAAATTGCCACATAAAATACAGTAATACTAATTTTTTTTTATCTATGAATGAAATTACTTATATTATTTTCTTGTTTTTTTTTTTTTTCTACTTTTGAAAATAGGAACTAAATTTTTCTTGTTATAATAAATACAAGGGCTTGTAAAAATAAAATAAAAAAAAAACAAAAAACTATTTGTAGTTAAGACTTGTTCAATGGGTGAGAAAAAAAAAAATTGTCATCGAAAAGTATACAATGGAATCGATGGTCAAAGATTATATAGAAAATAAAAAGAAATATCTAATTTTTTTTTGCTTTTTTACTTTTACGATTTTTCTTGGCTTGTAAAATTTGTCAGGATAGCAAGTAAGTAAACTCTAGTCTCGTATTTTGGTGACAAAGAACATAAACTCATTTCTTTTTTTTTATATTTTTTTTTAAAATCCAACATACTTGTCCTGATTCTTCATGGATGCATCACGTAAAACCATCCAAGCTGATACATGTCAGTTTTGCACTAGTTGCAAATTTCTTTTTTTTTTTTTAATTTTTCAATTTTACTTTGACTTAAATTTATCAAAGTTGACAGTTGATTTTTAAATGTAAATGATAAAATTAAAATAATAAATTTATATGAAAAATTTAATTTTATATATAAGTAAATAAATTGTCTATTTTTAGTGTCTATATAAAAAAGAAAAAGAATATATATATATTCCCATGAGAATTTTAACAATAATTTATCACTTTCATTGTTGATGGTACGGTCATTTGTATCAAGAGTGGATAAAAGTCTTGAGTCTATTTATTCAACGTATTGTATCTTGTCTACTCGTGATTTCATGACCTTTCAACCCCAAACAGTTTTGTCATTCTGACGTTCATCATTCTCTCTTTTTTTTTTTTATAATCATTCTTCACATATTAAACTAATAAATTTTTTCTAACAAACAAAATATAACACGAGATAAAATTTAAAAAAAGACATCTGGTTTGTTTTTCTACAATTTTTTTTTTTGTTATATCATCAAACGTTTAATCTATATTTTCAGTGGTTCATCATCAAAAATTTTTAGTACTTTTAAGAAATATATATGTATCAAGAATCAAAAGTATAAATGTAAAAGTAAACACAAAGTAGAGCATCACAGGAGAAGCTTTCAAATTATCTCAAAAGCCTATCCAAAAGTACACAAATTATTTTAAAAGTCAAGAGAAAAGAAGATGTAGAAAAAAAAATACATCAAGATGATAATGATGATAATAATTTTCACGAATTAGCAATTACTTTAAAACTTGAAGATTAGTATTTAAACTAGTAGTTTTTTTTTTGCTGTATCGTTTGTTAATGTTGAGACATTAATGTCTATGAAAATGTTGAAGCCAAGTTGTCGCAAATCGTTATCAAGTTAACGTATATACACTTTGATTGAAGAATTTCTGATAATGACAGGGAATTGAACGAGACAGTTTGATCAGATATTCAAAACTGTCTAAATTTATCTTTCATCAAAAGACTTTAACATACAAGTTATAAACAAAATTTAATAAATAAAAAAAATAATATTATTTGTTAAATTAAATTCAACAAAATAATTACTTGTTTTTAATAATTAATATGCAACAATAATAATTATTGTTATTTTAATTCAATTGTTAAAAAGTTTGACAGCTTTGAAAATATATCAAGTTGTACCAAGTGGTACTGTTTTGTTATTTTTATACTTCATAATAATTTGAGATTTATAAAAACGTTGATATAAAATTGTAAACATGTTAACATGTTGTAATTAAAATAAATAAATCTATTCATGAAAATTATATAATATTATAATATTATATTCATGATTGATATTATTTTAATTAAATTATTAATGTCCTTGAAATAAATTGAAGCTAAATAATAACATAACAATAACCAAGAAGTACCATTTGTAAAATTGATAAAAATAATTAAATAATTAACTCTAATTATTCAACAATTTTATGTACAGGTGGATACTATTGATTTGGGGTTTGATAATATTTCAATTATCATAAATATAATTGAATAAATATAAAAAAGATAAAAGTACATACCAGAGATGAACAAGAGACTGAAGAAAGACAAGTCTTCAACACCAGCAGCAAGCAAGACAACATCACATTCAGCTATTCATTTTACAATATCTTAATATGAAAAATAATAAGTTCAATTATATAATATTATTATTGTTTGAATTGTTAAATATTAATATAAATATACTAACCAACAAATTGATGAATTCTTGTCATTCTGTTGCCAAGATTAATATCTATAATCAATAAAATATAAAATAAATATAAAAACAAATAATAATTTAATTAAAAAGAATTATTATTGTTTGGATTGTTAAATAATAATTAAATAAATTATAAAATAATATAAATACACTCATTACTCACCATCAAGCTGATAAATTCTCTGGACATTTTGTTGCCAAGATTAACATATCTATAATCAATAAAATATTTTATTATAAACTTTTAAAATAATTATTTATTTGATTAAAAATGTATAAATTATAAAATAATAATTATAATAAATAATAATACTTACATTTTGATATATTTTGGAGTGAATATTGAGAGCTGATAAACAAGCGTCATTAGCCCCCAGCTGACGCGCTCATAAAAATAATAATTATTTCACTCAAATTTTACATTGTTTCATATATTTTTGCACAAAAATGATCTCCATAATTTCTACTTTCAGATTAATTAAGTTTTAATATTAATTTGAGTAGATAAATTGTATAAAAATAATTAAAACTTGGAGCTATTCTGTTTCCATCCTTCTTCTTGGTCAACTGCGTCACACACTGCGTCATGATTCATCAAATTAGGCTTTTTTTTTTTTTTTTTTTTCAAAATGGCGGAAAAGGACGCTATCAATTTTGCGCGGTAAAAAAATTTGAATTTGAATTTTAAAAATATTGAATTAATGTAATAATTTAATAATC
>WSYQ01000074.1:0-19368 GCA_011426435.1 Lysiphlebus fabarum
TTGACTATTATTCATTGATTTTGGTGCATGATAAGGCCTAAATGGTTTAAAAAAACCACGATTACCATCACGATTATTTGGTGGAAATCTTGCTTGAAAATTACTACTTGATGATGATGGTGATGATGATGATGTATTTATTGTTGTTAAATTTGGTGGTGGTGCTGATAAATTTGGTGCTGTTGGTGGTGGCACTGACATATTTGGCAAATTAATTGGTGGTGGTGGAGTTGCAAATTGCATATTTGCCGACATTTTTTAACTTTTTTTTTTTATATATTTATATATCACAAAATTTATTTCAATTATTTATTTATTTATATATTTTTTTTATTCAATAATATAGTTGAATTATGCCAAATATCTTAATTTCAACATTATTAGGTTAGGTGATGATTACATTCAGTCCAAATTTATTAACTATTATCATTTTTTTATTGTTATAATCTGAAAATTTAAAATAACTAAAGTTTAATTTGAATAATAAACATAATAATTTTTTAATTAATTAATTACTGTTATTAAAAATCTTTGGAGTATTTTTTTTTTTTGATTATTTGATATATTATTTTGATAAAACTTCTTGATACTCCAAATTATTAAATACTGTTAATTGACAGTAATAAATTTTAATGATATTTTTTATTTATATAAATTATACCTATAGTTTATAGAAATATAAATATTAATTAATTAATTATAATTTATAAACTAAAACTTTAATATGCCAACACACAAACACGTATTACACGTTGAATTTATATTTTTATTTATTTATTTTTTAATTTTTTACTAATAGAAAAAAAAAAAAAGGAAAGAAAAAATGAAAAAAAAAAAAAATTGTCTCTACAATCATGAACAGTAACACACTACTAAATATACAATTAGAAAATATTATTTGAATTATAAATATTGATTATTATTAAATTCAAGATTTACTTTTTTATTCAAATGAAGAAACACTGTGTAATTACTTAAAATTATTCAATAATTACACGTTTTAATATATTTTACGACAACGGCTATCGGCTCGCGACGCCATAACACCATTTTTTTTTTCTCTCTCTCTTTTTAATATTATTATTATTATTTATTAATTATTATTATTTGTTTAATAATAATTCACACACTGCGCCTCTATTGGTGTACTAGTCAACTAGCGACAAATGGTAATACTTATTTCCGGTGGTAATTGTGTAACATTGGCGCTAAATTTTAAACAATTTTTTTTTTTAATAATTCAAGTATAATAATTTATTATAAATATTATATAATAAATAAAAAAATTATTATAAATAATTAATAATATATAAATGCAAGTATATACCTATATTGTATTTATTTACTTTTTATATATAAATTTATTTAGAATTGTCAGAGATTAAGAAGTCAGAGACCTCTATAACCTCGCCATTTTCCATTTTATCTCTCTTGCTTTTCCAAGAAAAAAAAAAAAAAAAGACAACAAAAGACCTGCAAAGATAATCTGATAATCTGGCATAAACCTGTATAAACCTGTACCTGTACCTCATGCTGTATTTCACTGTATTTCATTTATTGTTGAGTGCAGTTGACTGCAGCAGTTTAGTAAGAGAAAGACGTGCAAAAAAACACATGTGATATATTATAAACCTGGTCATTAAAAGTGATATTAAATAATTATTATTGTAATTTATTATATTTTAATTTAAAAAAATTGTGTTTATTTATAAACTAATCAATAGTCTATTTAAATTATATTTTTTAATTCAATCAAATAAAAATCATGAATGTATTATCAAGTAGAATTGCTGAACGAAAATTAGAATCAACTGTTGTTGATAAATATGGCCGTTCATCGGATTTTCCATGGCTTTACAGCCATCTCTCAGCAATGCATGAATCATTTTTTGAAGAAAGTAATTTATTTTTTTTTTGATTTTTAACTATTTTATAACGTAAGCAATGAACCCCTGGTGTTTTTTGTTGAAGAAAAATATTAAATTTAATTATTTATAATTTTATTTTATTTTGTTTTGTTTTTTTTTGTTTTTTAAATAAATACAAAAATTAAATATTTTACCACATATTGACCAGAGTATTTTCATTTGATTTCAGAACATCTTAGACATAGAGCAGCTGCAAAGGTCAATGGCAAAGCCTTGTCTGAAAAAAAGTCAATTGATCTTGAACTTCCTGATAAATCACATACAGAGATATTACTTTCCAATTCTAAAAAGCTTTTAAATGATAATGGACCATCAGTACAAAAGTTGACTATTCCAAAAACATATGGAAGTGATATTTTGTCAGTTGTTAGTGATCAGTATAAAAATCTTAAACACTTGATTATTAAATTCAAAGAATATCATCATAATGACTTTCATAATGCTTTCAGTCATATGAAAGAATTAAAAAGAATTGATATTTATAAAACTCATGGAACATTTAATGGTAATTGTCTTCAGAGTTTACCTAAACATATTTCATCAATTGCATTGACTCGTCTTAATAATGAAAATCGCAATGATACTCCAGATCTTTTACCATTAGTAAGTAGTATTTTTTTTCTTAAATTTAACATATTTTTTTTTTTAAATATCATATGTAATTTTATTTTCATTTGTTTTATTTTACAGACATTTGAAAAATTTGAAGAATTAGTATTTCTTCGTTTGGATGGTTACAATTTAACAAAAGATGTTATTAAATCAATTTCTAAAAAAATATCACTTTTGTATTTGAGATTAAATCATTGTCTCATTATTGATGATTTATCTTTGTTGACAAATCTCATTGATCTTGAAGTTTTATCACTCAAATCAGTACAAACAGTTAACAATAAATTTCTTTCAAACATTGCTGCTAATTGTGAATTACTTATTCATCTTGACATTAGTGGTTGCAAAAATTTTGATGATGATGGTCTTATTGAACTTGCAAAATTAAAATTCATTGAAACACTTTGTGTTAATGATACAAATATTACTGATGAGCCATTGAAGAAATTTATAAATTTAATTAACTTGGAATGCTCTAATTGTAAAAATATTAAAGATCTAGGTATCTGTAAATTATTATTGAGTTCAACAAAAATTGAAAATATTACTGCTGATAATACATCTGTTACTGAATTCATCAATGGTTTAATGCAATTATATTGTTTTGATGCATTAACAAGAATTGATTTAACAAAAGTACACTTAACAACTAGTCCTTCAATCATTTTTTAATTTAATTATTTAATATTATATATTTAAAAGCACCAATGAGTACATTTTTATTTTTTTAAAATTGTATAATATATAATCACAGTGTTTATTTTATTGATGAATGTTTTTTTAACAATTAAAGTTGAATGATAAACTTGTAATATATGAATGAATAAATAAAAACATTTATCATGTAATATAAATAGAATGTAAGAAATGTAATAATAATAGAATATTTTGTTTGTTATTTATTTGACTTTTTATTTTTATTCATAACTTTATTATGTAAACAAAACATTAATAACTGACCTACGATTGCGTTCGCTGCTCCACATGTGGCAGTAATAAGTAACAACAATAATAAGATTCATTGTTGTTATTTAGACAAATAAAAAACGACCATTTTTATTTTTTATATACCTATTGTTATCATTAAATAAATATTGTCAATTTTTGTAAACCAATTATATTTTAATGATAATAAATCTTAATAATCTTATAATCATTAAGTTAAGAAAATTAAAAAAATATGTGATAAAATTTTGATATTGTTTAAGGAGGTATAACCTATAAAAATTATTGAAATGTAAAACAATAATAAAAAATAAATATCTAAATTAATAAATAATATAATTTTGTTGCAGGATAAAAATTAAAAATGTGGAAAAAATATTACATTAATCTAAAAAAAGTGCCAAATATTCGGTCATGTTTGACTTTGAAGTCAAGAGTATCATTGTTGTCATGTCAAATGTCAACAAATATTGACAAACTTGATGACAATTATGTTATTCCAAAAGATGCTAAAGTTGTTATTTGTGGAGGTGGTGTTATGGGTGCTGCTGTTGCATATCATTTAGCAGCTCTTGGTTGGGGTTCAGAAACTGTTATTCTTGAAAGTGGCAGGTAAATTTTTTAAAAATATATCCACCTAAATATTATCTTTATTATTTGTATGATGTAGATACTTAAATAAAAGTACATTGTCACAAATATAATATAAAATTTATTCAATTATTAAGAGTTGGTGAAGGATCAACATGGCATGCATCTGGTTTAGTTGGAGCATTTAAACCAAGTCTTGCTCAAGTTAAATTAGCCCAAGATAGTATATCACTTTATAAAGAATTTGAAAAAAAAGGTATATCAACAGGATGGAAACAATGTGGTAGTTTATCACTTGCTCGTACAAGAGATAGAATGACAGTATTTAGAAGAATGAAAGCACAATCAGTATCAAGAGATATTGAATGTCATTTAGTAACACCATCAGAAGCACTTGAATTATGTCCATTATTAAGAGTTGATGATCTTATTGGTGGTATTTGGATACCTGGTGATGGTGTTGCTGATCCATATAAAACATGTTTAGCATTTATTAATGAAGCTAAAAAAAATGATGTTAAAGTATTTGAAAAATGTCGAGTAACAAAAGTTGCAACAAATAATGGAAAAGTTCAAACAATTGAAACAAATCGTGGAAGTATTAATTGTCAACATTTTGTTAATTGTGCTGGTTTTTGGGCAAGAAATGTTGGAAAATTAAGTGAACCATATGTTAAGGTTTGTAATTATTTATTTATTTATTTTTTCATTTTATATATATTATAAAATTAATTGAAATATTTATTTATTTATTTATTTTTTTTTTACAGGTTCCACTTCATCCTGTTGAACATTATTTTTTACATACAAAAGAGGTACCTGGTTTAAATTCAATGACACCAGTTGTTCGTGATTTAGATGGTTATATTTATTTTCGTGAAAATAATGGAAGATTATTAGCTGGTGGTTTTGAACCAAATGCTAAACCAGCATTTGAAGATGGAATAATACCTGGTTAGATAATAAATTTATATAAAAAAAAAAAATATTATTTTATCATTTATTTATTTATTTATTTATTTATTTGTTTATTTATTTATTTTTTATTAGAAAATATATCTGAAAGAGCATTACCAGAAGATTGGGATCATTTTCATTTTTTATTGGAACAAATACTTTTAAGAATACCAAGTCTTGGTGAAGTTGAACTTGAAAGATTATGTAATTGTCCTGAATCATTTTCACCAGATTGTAAATGGATTGTTGGTGAAGCACCAGAAATATCAAATTATTATATTGCTGCTGGAATGAAAACAATTGGTGTTGCAGCAGCTGGTGGTGTTGGTCGTGCAACAGCTGAATTAATAACAAAAAATTCAACATCACTTGATATGTATGAACTTGATGTATCAAGATTTTTAGGTCTTCATAATAATCGTAAATTTTTACGTGATCGTGTTAAAGAAGTACCAAGTATGCATTATGCATTACAATATCCAAATATTGAATTTAAAACTGGTAGAAATTTACGTATGTCACCAATATATCCAAAATTAAAAGAAGCTGGTGCTGTATTTGGTCAAGTTATGGGATATGAAAGACCATCATGGTTTGAACCAAATAAAGAAGATGATATTGATACAATTGATGGATCACCAAAATATAAAATTGCATATACAGATACATTTGGTAAACCACCATGGTTTGATTTAGTATCACAAGAATATTCAGCATGTCGTGAAACAATTGGTATTAGTGATTATTCATCATTTACTAAAATTGATTTATGGTCAAATGATAATGAAGTTGTTGATTTATTACAATATTTATGTTCAAATGATGTTGATGTACCAGTTGGTAGTATTATACATACTGGTATGCAAAATCATCGTGGTGGATATGAAAATGATTGTAGTTTAGCAAGAATATCTAAAAATTATTATATGATGATTGCACCGACAATACAACAAACAAGATGTAAACATTGGATTAATCGTCATTTACCAAATGATGGTTCAGTTGCTGTATCAGATGTAACATCAGCATATACAGCAATTTGTATAATGGGACCAAGTACACGTTCATTATTAGCTGAATTAACAGATACTGATGTTAGTCCAAAAAATTTTCCATTTTTTTCATTTAAAGAACTTGATGTTGGTCTTGCAAATGGTATTAGAACAATGAATTTAACACATACTGGTGAATTAGGCTATGTATTATATATACCAAATGAATTTGCATTACATATTTATACAAGACTCATTGAAGCTGGTGAAAAATATAAAATTAAACATGCTGGTTATTATGCAACACGTGCACTTAGAGTTGAAAAATTTTATGCATTTTGGGGACAAGATTTAGATACATTTACAACACCATTAGAATGTGGTCGTGCATGGCGTGTTAAATTTGATAAAGATATTAATTTTATTGGACGTGATGCATTATTAAAACAACGTGATAATGGTGTACGAAGAAGATATGTACAATTATTATTAATTGATCATGATTTAGATTATGATATTTGGTGTTCTGGTGGTGAACCAATTTATAGAAATGGTAAATATTGTGGTATGACTACAACAACTGGTTATGGATTTACATTTAAAGCACAAGTTTGTTTAGGATTCATTGAAAATATTGATGAAAATGGTAACACAAGAGAAGTATCAAATGAATATGTACTTGAGGGTGATTATGAAGTTGATGTTGCTGGTATAAGATATCATGCTAAATGTAATCTGCATAGTCCAAATTTACCAACTAAATTTCCAGATATGGAAAGAGATTCTTATCATGCTACGAGAGATCATTTAACATCTCGATAATATTATTTTATTTTATATTCATTATTATTGTATAAATCTATAGATATATATATATATATTTTATTATATCTTTATTCATTGTTAATTAACATTTTATTTTTAGTTTTTAATAACAAACAGATAAAAGTGCCATATTAATTATATAAGGCCAATCACGCGCCTTTGGCACTCCATAACATTAAAAAAGCAATGATTTCTGTTATTATTAATATTAAAAAATCAACGTCGATAAAATGTAACTAAACTAGAGTTTTAATATTAAACTAAAATTAAAGAACGAAAAAACTTCTATAATAATTGAAAATAAATAACAAGTTATTTTTCAAAAACTATTTAAATTATAATGAGATATTAGAACAGATGAGGAGGTATACTAAATGTTGAATAACTTTTTAGTATCATTATTAAATTTCAATCTATATTTGAATAGGAATACCTTTTTTCTTGTTCTTTTATCCTGTTATAATTCAAATATACAACGTGTTTTACAGTTTTGTAAATAAATTTGAAAGGCTGACTTACAAAATAAAAAACATAAAAAACAAAATAAAATATGTACTAAAAAACTCTTTTTAACTCCTGTAACCCTAGTATAACTCAATTTTTTTTCAGAAAAGATTACAGCGAATTTCTATCGATTCACAAAAAATCGAATACCTCTTCAGTCATTATATTCACCTGGTACAAATGCAAAAAATTTTTTGAAAAAAAAAATCGATTTCTCAAATATTGATGATAGAAAAAATGTATGAACTGCCGCATATACCTCTTTCAAAGTCATGTTCGCCTATTATTTTCAACGGTTTTTTCGATAAATTTTAAGATTTGTTATTATCGATTTCTTGGAAAATATTGATGATAGAAAAAATGTATGAACTGCCCCATATACCTCTTTTAAAGTCATGTTCGCCTATTATTTTCCCCAATTTTTTCGATAAATTTTAAGATTTGTTATTATCGATTTCTTGGAAAATATTGATGATAGAAAAAATGTATGAACTGCCCCATATACCTCTTTCAAAGTCATGTTCGCCTATTATTTTCCTCAATTTTTTCGATAAATTTTAAGATTTGTTATTATCGATTTCTTGGAAAATATTGATGATAGAAAAAATGTATGAACTGCCCCATATACCTCTTTCAAAGTCATGTTCGCCTATTATTTTCCTCAATTTTTTCAAACATTTTTAAGATTTGTTATTATCGATTTCTTGGAAAATATTGATGATAGAAAAAATGTGTAAACTGTCCCATATACCTCTTTCAAAGTCATGTTCGCCTATTATTTTCCTCAATTTTTTCAAACATTTTTAAGATTTGTTATTATCGATTTCTTGGAAAATATTGATGATAGAAAAAATGTATGAACTGCCCCATATACCTCTTTTAAAGTCATGTTCGCCTATTATTTTCCCCAATTTTTTCGATAAATTTTAAGATTTGTTATTATCGATTTCTTGGAAAATATTGATGATAGAAAGAATGTGTAAACTGTCCCATATACCTCTTTCAAAGTCATGTTCGCCTATTATTTTCCTCAATTTTTTCAAACATTTTTAAGATTTGTTATTATCGATTTCTTGGAAAATATTGATGATAGAAAAAATGTATGAACTGCCCCATATACCTCTTTCAAAGTCATGTTCGCCTATTATTTTCCTCAATTTTTTCAAACATTTTTAAGATTTGTTATTATCGATTTCTTGGAAAATATTGATGATAGAAAAAATGTATGAACTGCCCCATATACCTCTTTCAAAGTCATGTTCGCCTATTATTTTCCCCAATTTTTTCGATAAATTTTAAGATTTGTTATTATCGATTTCTTGGAAAATATTGATGATAGAAAAAATGTATGAACTGCCCCATATACCTCTTTCAAAGTCATGTTCGCCTATTATTTTCCCAATTTTTTCGATAAATTTTAAGATTTGTTATTATCGATTTCTTGGAAAATATTGATGATAGAAAAAATGTATGAACTGCCCCATATACCTCTTTCAAAGTCATGTTCGCCTATTATTTTCCTCAATTTTTTCAAACATTTTTAAGATTTGTTATTATCGATTTCTTGGAAAATATTGATGATAGAAAAAATGTGTAAACTGTCCCATATACCTCTTTCAAAGTCATGTTCGCCTATTATTTTCCTCAATTTTTTCAAACATTTTTAAGATTTGTTATTATCGATTTCTTGGAAAATATTGATGATAGAAAAAATGTATGAACTGCCCCATATACCTCTTTTAAAGTCATGTTCGCCTATTATTTTCCCCAATTTTTTCGATAAATTTTAAGATTTGTTATTATCGATTTCTTGGAAAATATTGATGATAGAAAGAATGTGTAAACTGTCCCATATACCTCTTTCAAAGTCATGTTCGCCTATTATTTTCTTCAATTTTTTCGATAAATTTTAAGATTTGTTATTATCGATTTCTTGGAAAATATTGATGATAGAAAAAATGTATGAACTGCCCCATATACCTCTTTCAAAGTCATGTTCGCCTATTATTTTCCTCAATTTTTTCAAACATTTTTAAGATTTGTTATTATCGATTTCTTGGAAAATATTGATGATAGAAAAAATGTATGAACTGCCCCATATACCTCTTTCAAAGTCATGTTCGCCTATTATTTTCCTCAATTTTTTCGATAAATTTTAAGATTTGTTAATATCGATTTCTCAAAAAATATTGATGATAGAAAAAATGTGTAAACTGTCCCATATACCTCTTTCAAAGTCATGTTCGCCTATTATTTTCCTCAATTTTTTCAAACATTTTTAAGATTTGTTATTATCGATTTCTTGGAAAATATTGATGATAGAAAAAATGTATGAACTGCCCCATATACCTCTTTCAAAGTCATGTTCGCCTATTATTTTCAACAATTTTTTCGATAATTTTTAAGATTTGTTATTATTGATTTCTTGGAAAATATTGATGATAGAAAAAATGTATGAACTGCCCCATATACCTCTTTCAAAGTCATGTTCGCCTATTATTTTCCTCAATTTTTTCGATAAATTTTAAGATTTGTTATTATCGATTTCTTGGAAAATATTGATGATAGAAAAAATGTGTAAACTGCCCCATATACCTCTTTCAAAGTCATGTTCGCCTATTATTTTCCTCAATTTTTTCAAACATTTTTAAGATTTGTTATTATCGATTTCTTGGAAAATATTGATGATAGAAAAAATGTATGAACTGCCCCATATACCTCTTTCAAAGTCATGTTCGCCTATTATTTTCCTCAATTTTTTCGATAAATTTTAAGATTTGTTAATATCGATTTCTCAAAAAATATTGATGATAGAAAAAATGTGTAAACTGTCCCATATACCTCTTTCAAAGTCATGTTCGCCTATTATTTTCCTCAATTTTTTCAAACATTTTTAAGATTTGTTATTATCGATTTCTTGGAAAATATTGATGATAGAAAAAATGTATGAACTGCCCCATATACCTCTTTCAAAGTCATGTTCGCCTATTATTTTCAACAATTTTTTCGATAATTTTTAAGATTTGTTATTATTGATTTCTTGGAAAATATTGATGATAGAAAAAATGTATGAACTGCCCCATATACCTCTTTCAAAGTCATGTTCGCCTATTATTTTCCTCAATTTTTTCGATAAATTTTAAGATTTGTTATTATCGATTTCTTGGAAAATATTGATGATAGAAAAAATGTGTAAACTGCCCCATATACCTCTTTCAAAGTCATGTTCGCCTATTATTTTCCTCAATTTTTTCAAACATTTTTAAGATTTGTTATTATCGATTTCTTGGAAAATATTGATGATAGAAAAAATGTATGAACTGCCCCATATACCTCTTTTAAAGTCATGTTCGCCTATTATTTTCCCCAATTTTTTCGATAAATTTTAAGATTTGTTATTATCGATTTCTTGGAAAATATTGATGATAGAAAGAATGTGTAAACTGTCCCATATACCTCTTTCAAAGTCATGTTCGCCTATTATTTTCCTCAATTTTTTCAAACATTTTTAAGATTTGTTATTATCGATTTCTTGGAAAATATTGATGATAGAAAAAATGTATGAACTGCCCCATATACCTCTTTCAAAGTCATGTTCGCCTATTATTTTCCTCAATTTTTTCAAACATTTTTAAGATTTGTTATTATCGATTTCTTGGAAAATATTGATGATAGAAAAAATGTATGAACTGCCCCATATACCTCTTTCAAAGTCATGTTCGCCTATTATTTTCCTCAATTTTTTCGATAAATTTTAAGATTTGTTAATATCGATTTCTCAAAAAATATTGATGATAGAAAAAATGTGTAAACTGTCCCATATACCTCTTTCAAAGTCATGTTCGCCTATTATTTTCCTCAATTTTTTCAAACATTTTTAAGATTTGTTATTATCGATTTCTTGGAAAATATTGATGATAGAAAAAATGTATGAACTGCCCCATATACCTCTTTCAAAGTCATGTTCGCCTATTATTTTCAACAATTTTTTCGATAATTTTTAAGATTTGTTATTATTGATTTCTTGGAAAATATTGATGATAGAAAAAATGTATGAACTGCCCCATATACCTCTTTCAAAGTCATGTTCGCCTATTATTTTCAACAATTTTTTCGATAATTTTTAAGATTTGTTATTATTGATTTCTTGGAAAATATTGATGATAGAAAAAATGTATGAACTGCCCCATATACCTCTTTCAAAGTCATGTTCGCCTATTATTTTCCTCAATTTTTTCGATAAATTTTAAGATTTGTTATTATCGATTTCTTGGAAAATATTGATGATAGAAAAAATGTGTAAACTGCCCCATATACCTCTTTCAAAGTCATGTTCGCCTATTATTTTCCTCAATTTTTTCAAACATTTTTAAGATTTGTTATTATCGATTTCTTGGAAAATATTGATGATAGAAAAAATGTATGAACTGCCCCATATACCTCTTTCAAAGTCATGTTCGCCTATTATTTTCCTCAATTTTTTCAAACATTTTTAAGATTTGTTATTATCGATTTCTTGGAAAATATTGATGATAGAAAAAATGTATGAACTGCCCCATATACCTCTTTTAAAGTCATGTTCGCCTATTATTTTCCCCAATTTTTTCGATAAATTTTAAGATTTGTTATTATCGATTTCTTGGAAAATATTGATGATAGAAAGAATGTGTAAACTGTCCCATATACCTCTTTCAAAGTCATGTTCGCCTATTATTTTCTTCAATTTTTTCGATAAATTTTAAGATTTGTTATTATCGATTTCTTGGAAAATATTGATGATAGAAAAAATGTATGAACTGCCCCATATACCTCTTTCAAAGTCATGTTCGCCTATTATTTTCCTCAATTTTTTCAAACATTTTTAAGATTTGTTATTATCGATTTCTTGGAAAATATTGATGATAGAAAAAATGTATGAACTGCCCCATATACCTCTTTCAAAGTCATGTTCGCCTATTATTTTCAACAATTTTTTCGATAATTTTTAAGATTTGTTATTATTGATTTCTTGGAAAATATTGATGATAGAAAAAATGTATGAACTGCCCCATATACCTCTTTCAAAGTCATGTTCGCCTATTATTTTCAACAATTTTTTCGATAAATTTTAAGATTTGTTATTATTGATTTCTTGGAAAATATTGATGATAGAAAAAATGTGTAAACTGTCCCATATACCTCTTTCAAAGTCATGTTCGCCTATTATTTTCAACAATTTTTTCGATAATTTTTAAGATTTGTTATTATCGATTTCTTGGAAAATATTGATGATAGAAAAAATGTGTAAACTGCCCCATATACCTCTTTCAAAGTCATGTTCGCCTATTATTTTCAACAATTTTTTCGATAATTTTTAAGATTTGTTATTATTGATTTCTTGGAAAATATTGATGATAGAAAAAATGTATGAACTGCCCCATATACCTCTTTCAAAGTCATGTTCGCCTATTATTTTCCTCAATTTTTTCGATAAATTTTAAGATTTGTTATTATCGATTTCTTGGAAAATATTGATGATAGAAAAAATGTGTAAACTGTCCCATATACCTCTTTCAAAGTCATGTTCGCCTATTATTTTCAACAATTTTTTCGATAATTTTTAAGATTTGTTATTATTGATTTCTTGGAAAATATTGATGATAGAAAAAATGTATGAACTGCCCCATATACCTCTTTCAAAGTCATGTTCGCCTATTATTTTCAACAATTTTTTCGATAAATTTTAAGATTTGTTATTATTGATTTCTTGGAAAATATTGATGATAGAAAAAATGTGTAAACTGTCCCATATACCTCTTTCAAAGTCATGTTCGCCTATTATTTTCAACAATTTTTTCGATAAATTTTAAGATTTGTTATTATCGATTTCTTGGAAAATATTGATGATAGAAAAAATGTGTAAACTGTCCCATATACCTCTTTCAAAGTCATGTTCGCCTATTATTTTCAACAATTTTTTCGATAATTTTTAAGATTTGTTATTATTGATTTCTTGGAAAATATTGATGATAGAAAAAATGTGTAAACTGTCCCATATACCTCTTTCAAAGTCATGTTCGCCTATTATTTTCAACAATTTTTTCGATAAATTTTAAGATTTGTTATTATTGATTTCTTGGAAAATATTGATGATAGAAAAAATGTGTAAACTGTCCCATATACCTCTTTCAAAGTCATGTTCGCCTATTATTTTCCTCAATTTTTTCAAACATTTTTAAGATTTGTTATTATCGATTTCTTGGAAAATATTGATGATAGAAAAAATGTGTAAACTGTCCCATATACCTTTTTCAAAGTCATGTTCCCCTATTATTTTCCCCAATTTTTTCAAACATTTTTAGATTTGTTATTATTGATTTATAATGATTTTTATCAAATAGAAAAAAGAAGTACTTTATCAAAATATGAAACTTGTACCAGATATCTCAGTATTTCATACGCGACTCTGCTTTGATTGGTCTTTGGTAAGTAGGAGGAGTCATTAAAGCTTCACGACGCTATATCACGCCTTCTTTTCTTCAACGTTGTAAAGCTCTGAAAGTCGCGAGCTATATTATTTTTCACTCGGAATAACTTAATTTTTCAAATTTATATTTATAACGAAAATATCTGTAAATACGTTCTGATTTACTAATATTATAAAATTACAATAGACATTCTAACATATCAATCGAGCGATATATCAATATAATTTTGAACCAACATTAAATATATTTCTTTGTCAAATAAATTATACATCAAGTATATTATAGCAACATTTATTATTATTTATTTATTTCTAATTTTAAGAAAGAGATGGCGACATATAGTTTTTGTAGAAGTATAGACAATGTAACAATGTAAATTTAACCCCCACTATAGTAATTAGGGGAGGGACAATTGAATATGTTTGTGATCACATCACTAATTAAATTCTTTTGTGAAGTGGATCCAAACACCAAACACACGTGTGAAAATGCAAGTGAGTTCTTGATTAGTTTTTGTTTTTTTAGTTTTATTTTTATTTTAGTTTTATCATTTTTTTTTTTTTTTTGAGAGACTTCAATGAGATAAAGCAGAGCTTAATTGAACGCTAAACCGCATGTTAAAAAAAAAAATATTATTTATTTTTATTTATGTTCTTGGTTATGAATGAGTTCTTTGTTATGTGCAAGTTATTTATTGTGTAAATAATTGTTTTTGTTATTTTCATGTAAAAACAAAAGTCGATCAAGCGCCAACCACTTGTGGCTGATGAAGCTCCAGGGGTGGCTGCAACACCTGTTGGAGCACAAGTCCCAGCAGTACCAGCACCAGCTCAAGTACCAGCTCAAGTACCAGCTGAGGTACCACCTCATGAACGAGCTCAGATACCACCTCAAGCTCCAGCTGAACAAGCTCCAGCTGAACAAGGAGCAGCTCAACAAGAGCCTGCTGCTGCTGCTGCTGCTGCTCCTAGACTTTTCAATTGTCAACACAGTGGAGTTGAATTATTTTCATGGCTTGAATATGCACGAGATACTCCTATATGTCCACAAAATATAAAACCAAATTTTTCATAAATATAAATCCAAATGAATTTGTAAAAGACTGTATGAATATAAATAAATAAAAAAACAAAACTATTATTGGCTTTTGCTTGTTTTTTTTTTTTTTTTTTTTATCCATTAATTTATTATTTTTACTGCAACAAATAAAGCAACCTTGTTTTTCATTGTTGTTATTATTTATAAATATTCTTATAAAAAACAATTATGATAAATATTAGTTTGAAGTAAAAACGAAATAAATAAATAAAATGACGTTTTTACAAAATGATAAAAATTAAAAATGTAAATAAAATATCATATTTATTACCAACAAATACCAAGTATCCAGTGATCAATCAGTGGCCTTGACGTCTTAGAATATGCCCTCATCATCATGTCAAATGTCAACGCATATATTGACAAGTTCAACGACTGTTATGTTACCTCAAAAAAATGTCAAAGTTGTTGTTATAGATACTGCTGTTGCATATCATTTAGCAGGTCTTAATTGATATTCACAAACTCCAATCAACGACTTGAATTTTATGACGAGGTAGCTAAGAAAAACATTCAATATATATGAATTAAAAAATAACATAAATATTTTTATTAATTAAATTAACATGTATAGGTTTTATTATTGTAATAAAAATAAAAAATTGATTTTTATTTTAAACAATGTTTATTTTTTAGTTAATTTTATTGAAACACATTTCATTTAACTTAATATTAATTCTTATCCAAGTATGTATATCTACATATAATTTTAATTTTTATACAGTTACTAGTTAAATATTTTATATTATTAAAATATTAACATATTAATTGTATATTATTAACTTCATACTCTATATTATTCAAGGTTTTTTTTTTTTTATTTTTTTGTAGTTTTATATTTTTTTTTATTTTTTCATTTACAACTAAAGTCACTCAAACTTATAAATCAATATAATTATTATTAGTTATTGTTGTTTTGTTTTTCTTTTTTATCCACATTAATAATAATTAATAAGTATATATGTATAATGAATTTGAACAAAAATAAATTTAATAATATTAAAGAAAAAAAAATTTAGAAGAAAAAAAAAACTAATTTTAATGAAAATAAAAATAAAAAAAAAAAAAAAAAAAAAAAAGATTGTACACACTTAATTGAAGGCGTAGTTGAAGAATTAGTTTTTTTTATACATAAGTAATTAAATTAATGAATATTAGAAATATATATATTTATATTTTAAAAAAGACGAACGAATAATGAAAAAAAAAAACAAAAATATGTATTCGTGACTGGGAAGAAAAATAATTGATTTGTTTTTTTTTTTTTTTTTGTTTTATCACTCTGGTAATTCAGGCTCAGGTGTTGGTTGTACTTGTTTTTGAACCATACATGACCTTGCAACTGATTCAAAGAGTCTGTAAAGAAAAAAATATAAATATATAAAGAAAAGTTTTATAATAATATAGATATTCATGTTATTGTTTATAATATTAATAATGATAATAAAAATATAAACATACTTTTCAATTTCTGGTGCACAATGAACAAATTCATGTGTCCAAAATTTATATGTTGGATTTTTAATAAGTTCAATAAAGGTAATAAGTAAACCCCATGGATGTGGTCTATTAACAATAAGACGTTCCAACAATACACGTGTTATTTGTTCTTGTATTGCTTCAGTATTAGCTTCAGCAAATAAATACAATAATGTACAACTAAAATAGTGTGTATGACTATTTGGATAACGTAATTGATTAGCAATTGCATTTAAAAATAAATAACGTCCTTCAGTATCAAGATCAACAGCTAAATTTTGAAAAATATCCATTGGTGCTGAATGTGCAATTGTTGACATATTTGGTGTATGTCCTTTATTACGTATAAATGTAATAGCTTGTGTACCAACATAAAGTACAAGTGCATTCATTAATTGTATATCATAACGCATACCAGCATCATGTGATACTTGTAAATAACTACGTATACCAGATAAAAATGTAACAGGTGCACGTGCTTTAAAATATGAATCAAGTTCTTTTTTAAATGATAATGGTACAATCATTGATGAAAAATTTGTTAATACACGTGGTGCAAGTGCAATTTCTTGTAACATATCAACTTTTAAATTTGGTGTAAATGGATCTGGTAATCTCATATTTCTTGGAAATGCACTTAATATTAAATTTCTCATTTGTATACAATTTGGTGGTATAACATCACAAAAACCATAATGATAATCACATAAAAATTCTGGAAAATCATGTAATAATACTAATAATACACGTAATGTACCTTTATATAATAATGTTACTGGTTTAGCAAGTTCAGCATTACGCAAATATGGTGCTAAATATTTAAATAAATCAATTAATAATTGTGCATACATTCCCCAACATTTTTGTTGTGGTGTTATTGCTAACATACGTCCAATAAATACACGATGTGATACTAATTCAAGCCAAGCATAACAAAAACCAGATGCTTTTGCTGGACGTAATATATGTAATGTATGACAAAATGCTGTTAATACTTGATAATTAACAGCTTCAAGTACTGGTTCTGGTGCACATAATTCTAAAAATAACATTATAAATATTCTATGATATGGTAGTTGTTGAAATTCAATACCACGCATTTCATGATCTTGTAATAATACACCAGCAACAATACCCAATACTTTATTTAATAAATTAATTTTAGTATGTGTATTTGTTGCATCACCAGAATGTTTAACAAGTAATGCAACAAGACGTACAAATGCATCAAGTGTATGAAAACATTTTGCACGTATTATTGATGGTGCTGATGATGTATCAGCTAATGCACGATAACATAAATCAACACTCATTTGTGTACTTAATTTAAAAAAACGTGTTATTAAATCATCTGTTTTAAGTATACCATGTACATTCATTTGTTGTACAAATTGTCCAAATGCTCTTGTTGGATCACGTGCATTTATTGGACTATGATGTAATGTAACCCATTCACGTAATAAAAATTCAGTTTTTTCCATGAGACCTGGTGGATCATCAAAATCACGTGCTCTTGCTTGTAATATACCAGAATGTATATGTGCTGTTGGTCCAACTGGTGGACGATCAGCAAGTACAGCTGGATCATGATTAATACGTAATGATTCAATTAAATTTGTTAATCTAAATATTGGTATACCTTCTGGTGGTGATCTATGATGTGACATTCTAGCTAACATTTCAATTGTATTATATAATTCAGATTCAGTAACATGCATTGTTTGACGTTCATCAACTAAATATGTATTAACAAGTTGCATTGCAAATGCTGTTGCCATTGCATTACCAGTATCCATTGATTGTGCTAATGATATATCAAATTGTAAGAAATTTATTAAATGTGATCTTATTAAACAATCAACAGCTTCAAAATTAAAACGATATTCATCACGACATTCAGTTAAACATCTTGTAACATGTTTATTTGTCCATTGCATACCATATGCACGTGGATCTTGTAAACATTTTAATATTCTTAAATATATTTCACGTATTCTCATTGATATTTCTGTTTCCATTGTTGCACCTGTTAATAATTGTAAATCAAGTATACATTCAACTGATTTTTTTAATAATGTCATTGCTGCACCAGCATCACGTGAACGTCTTGTTATCATTAATGATTCAAGTATACTATGAAGTGATGCTTGTTGTTGTGGTGGTGGTGTTGGTCCCATTGCAGATAATAATAATTCAATATCACTTGATAATTTTTCTAACATTACACCAATTTCATCATTATTAATTGCTGATGGTACTGTTGCTACTGTTGTTGGTGCTGATGCTACTGCTGGTGCTGTTGATGATGCTGCTGCTGCAACTACTACTGATGATGATGGTGGTGGTGG
The DNA here is from genome assembly GCA_011426435.1 of Lysiphlebus fabarum. NCBI lineage: Eukaryota > Metazoa > Arthropoda > Insecta > Hymenoptera > Braconidae > Lysiphlebus > Lysiphlebus fabarum. The sequence continues at coordinate 18,747 of WSYQ01000074.1, forward strand.
TGGTGGTACTATTATTGTTGAATTTTGTTGTTGTTGTTGTTGTTGTGGTTGTGGTGGTGGTGGCGGCGGTACAGCCGATGCCGCTGCTGCTGCTGCAGCTGCAGCAGCATAAACAGCTTGTTGTGATGTTTGTTGTTGTTGTTGTTGTTGCTGCTGTTGTTGTTGTACTGGTAATGTTGTTGAATTAACAACTGGAAATGATGTAATATTTGTATCTGTTATTGTTTTTGGTAAATATAATGCTTGTGTATCTCTTTCTGATAATGGTAAAAAGCCAGGTATATTTCGTGCAAATTCTTCATAAACAATCATTTGTTGTGATGTTACACCACCAGTTTTGAGACGTATTTGTTCAGGCATTCTTTCAGCTTGATATTTTGTTAATTGATCATAATATCTACGTCCTTCTTGTTTAGCTATTTTACGTAATTCAATATCATTTGATAAACGTTTATCCATTTCTGGTATAGCTTTTTCAACAGCTGTTTTTTGTACAAATGTACATGCAAGTTCCATATTATCAGCAGCAACAACATTTGCTGCTTGTTCAGCAATTTCTTTTAATTGTGGTGTTGCTGTTGTTGAACTTATAAATGCATTTTTAAATTTGTACTTATTGATG
>WSYQ01000075.1:0-34069 GCA_011426435.1 Lysiphlebus fabarum
AATGGACCAAGTACAAGACACAACGAATTAAATAGACCAATAGATACAAATTAATTTTACTTAAATATTTTTTTTATTATAAAATCAAATTCGGTATTTTTATTATTAAATTTATTGATGTTGACAGTTTTAACACTGTCATTTATTTATTTATTTATTTATTTATTTATTTATTTAAAATATTCCAACAGTCTTACGACTCATTACAGGAAATTTCTTAATATCTAGTTTACATTTATAATTTTACTTTTATTATTATCTATCACGCATGTGTGTGTATTTATATTATTTTATTTACAATTGTTTAATATACTCTTGATGGTTATTTTATCAATATTATTTACATAGTCTATTTTATTATTTGATTTTTTATACACCCAGTTTACAGCCTCAATTATTCTGGTGATTGGTGAGGATGTATCAAATTTACTTTTACTCAATGGTGGATATAATGGAATATAATTCCTGTTTTCCCCCAAGTATTGTTGGCTTAGGTATTATATTTTTAATTTCTATACAATCAACAATTCCTACTATAATTTTTAAACAATAAATTGCATTTATACATTTTCTTCTATCTTCTAGTGTGTGAAATCCTGTTTCACTCAGTAATATTTCATAATCAGTACCTCTATCAGAATATGTTCCTGTTGTTTTATATACAAGAAATTTCAAGAAGTTTTTTTGGACTTTTTCGATATTTTGGATTTGATAATTGTAATATGGTATCCATGCAGGTGTAGCATACTCCAATTTTAGCCTCACATACGTACAATATAATTGTTTTATTGTTTCTATGTTTTTAAAATTTTTTGTTGCTCTTTTTATAAACCCTAATGTTTTTACTGCTGATGTCACCACCCTTTCTGTTTGAGGAATAAATGTGAGTCTATCATCAAACACAATGCCTAAATCATGACAATTTTTTTCTCTTTTGATAATCATATTGTGTACTATGTATTGATAAACAATTTTGTTATTTTTTTTGCCTCTATATGTGTTTGTTTTAAATTTATCAAAATTGAATTTTACACCTTTTTTTTCACTTAATGTTACAAATTGATTAAGGGTTTGTTGCACTTTGTGACAGTCCTCCATATTACTTACTTCAGCATAGAGTTTGGTGTCATCAGCATACATTAGGATGTTACCATTTACTCTGTCAGCAATATCATTCATAAATATAATGAAAAGCAGTAGGCCAAGATTGGAGCCTTGTGGTACCCCTGATGTTGGTACAAATGGCTCAGATAGTTGTCCATTAATTGATACATAATTTTTTCTACTCATGAGATATGATTTTATAATTTTTTGTATACTTATTGGTACACCTATTTCATCTAATCCTATTATTAATTTGTTAAATATGACTTTATCGAATGCCTTTGAGAAATCAGAGTAGATTACATCCACTTGATTATGTGTGTATTTATTTAATTATAATTATTTGAATGTTTATTGTTAATAATCAAAAAACGTGAATTGAAAAAATATCTCAAAATTTTGGAGTATATAGAGCTGCGTAGTTTGCTGGATAGACGAAAAAACAAAATGTGGCGGTTTTTATTATAATGTTATTAACACAATGAAATTGCTATTGTGAAAGAACGCCTCATTTTTTTTTTTGTTTTTTTCTCTATCCAGCAAACTATGCAGCTTTATAGGTATACTCCAAAATTTTGAGATATTTTTTCAATTCACGTTTTTTGATTATTAAAGATAGAAAAAAAAAAAAACAAAAAATTGAGGCTTTTCGGGGTACATAAATCTGTGATTTTGTTTTGATTATTATAATATATTAAACTAATATAATAATATATAACTAATAATTTCCATGATAATTTATTGAATATATTAATTTATTATATATATAATATATAATAATATATTAAAAATGTTGGAGAAAGAAAAAGGAAAGTTGGAGAAAAGTTGGATATAGGTTGGACAAATTGGTGGAGAAATGGCGGAATAATGCCAAATGAACAAAACGCGGAGGAAAATTTTTATCAAAGTTTTCATGGCAGTCGATATCAAATTGACGTAATATTATACAATAATATGTTTGCTGATTATTGGTTGACTTTTTTCAAGTATTAGCCAATGTTCAGCTTTGTTGTATATACTTTTGACGAGAAAACACACATTTATAGATACGCCCATTTACCTGAATTATCATATCAAACGAGTTAAGTAAATTCGAATAATAATAAAAATTTTAATGGTTATTCTTCATAATTATTATAACCCACACTAATTATTGCATGTAAAATTCATTAGCTCGTTTGCTTTTAACATATTTTGTTATCAACATGAATATCATTAATTACTCATAAAAATAAGTTATAAAATTTTTTCAATTAAACAAGTCATCTATTTAACTTGCTATATATAGATAGATATATAATAATAAAGAATTACAAGAAAGCTATTCATGATAGTTTCGAAGTTGAAAATATAATAGTTAAGGTGTATCAATCAAATTGTTATTATTTATTTTTAGAAATTTTATTTATTTAATATTGTACTCATGAAAAATATTATTTTTTAGATGAAAAATTTCTTGATACTGGTAATAATAATTTTGGGGTTTAACTTCATATTATATGGAAATTCATTATCTAAAAATTATGATGATCATACTGCATCAAGTCGTGTCAAAAGAGATGATTGTGATTTATGGTATGGATGTCATGTTACAAAAAAGAAATGTTGGGTGAGACGAGAAAAACTTTTTAAATCTAAATGGTGCTACACAGCAGAATTTGCCGAAGAAGAGATGAGGAATTTATACAAGATAAATACATCATGTTCCTCGAAACAAGATTGCAATGGATGTTGGCCATGTATATCTAAGGAGATGCCTAATAATAATCCTTATGAAGCAGAAGAAATTGAGTAAAGATCATGAATTCATAACGAATATTTATCCCATGAAAGAATCATCGTTTCATGATGAGTTCACTTTGAATTCACTATAAATAATTCATATTGTATCATATTTAAAAAATGTTTTTGAACTAAATTATTGAACAAAGAAAATAAATAATAAAGAATTGATAAATAAATTAATAAATATAATTTAGCCAATTATTGAAACTTTAGATAACGGTATAAGTTATTATAACAAGAAATATAATTATCATGTTCATATTCGTTTATACGTAATTCTTGAAATTAGCTAACAAATACGACTGCACATGACTTCATATTAAACTGTACAATTATATGTAAATTCAGCAAATCAGAGCTAAGCGTCGCGGTATAATATGATTATGGCGTCGAGATCCGTGTAATTGAATTAATAGGTACCCAGGTAGAAAATAGTGTCAAACTGATGTCTGTAAGACATCCAACCTCAAAAAAAGACGTCTACCGCACATTAGATTTCTAGCTGGGTATATAATATATATTATATAATATTATATAATATTCATAATGAAGTTCATGTCATATGAAGTCATTATGAAGTCACAATGAAGTCTTTCATTTAATACAGGTAATGGTACGAGTCAACATGATGTTCTAAAGAATTGTATTAAGGAATGACTAGCCACATTTTACTAGATTCATTTTCAGGTGTTGATATATTCATATTTTTATAGCTTTTTTTTCCTAAATTCAAATCAAAACACAATGTAGACGGAGAAAACGAAAAAAATTTATTTTAAAAATAATTTTTTTAATTACAGTATTATAGAGTATTAAATATATATTATCGACAATTTATAAATTAGAATGACAATTCAAGAACATCATGTTGGCTTCATAATGACTTCATATGATACAAAGTCATTATTTGAAACAAAATTACTGAATATTTTGAAACAAAAATAGTAATAAATAAATAGCTGCATTTGTTTATGAAGTTATCATAAATAATATATGTATATAAATAAATTTAATAATACTTTTTAAAATGTTCATGATGGTGGAAGATGGATTTATTTTCGAAATTTTTGAATATAACTTATTTTAGAATTATTTAAAGAACTAATTTTATAATTTTTTTGAGAATTTATTCAAGTAATTATTGTTTTATTTTAGAAATATTTTGAGAATTAATAAAAATGAAATGTATAAAAAATTTTACCAAAATAATAAATAATAATTTGTTTGATATATTACATTATGAGAAAAATAACGCCATCCTCCACCATCGGGAGCATATTAAAATGTTTTATAAAATTTATTTATATGTATATTATTCATGATAACTTCATAAACAATAAAACATATGCAGTCTTATTTACTACTATTTTCTAAAATGTTTTCCCTAGGTTCCCATAGCTACTATAAACCGCTCTGAAAAATCGGGCAAACTTCTTGGCCTTGTTAATTAATTATTAATTATAACTATATGAGTGAAGGTCTAATATGCAAGGTAAAATAAAGGTAGACTATAATTTCAAATTAATATTTTTCTTTTATTCAAATTTATGACATTGATTCAATAAATGACAAATGCGTATAATAATAAAGGTATGCGTGTTTTAAAAACATAATCCTCATTTGATCTAATCGTAATTCTTTTAATATCTATTATTCACAATAATTTGCCTTTATAATTACAATTATAATTTTAATAACCATATAATATTAAGCAAACAATTTTCATTACTGATGTCTCATTAGTTTTAAGACTAATAATTGTTCATTTATAATAATTTTACACTTTAAAAAGGTGATAATACATGTTTATTGAAAATATAATTGTTATTATAAATTAACAACTTTATTTGTAAAACATGCATTCACCCCAGACATATTAATTTTAATTATTTAAAACAATTATAAATGACCTATTTAAGAGTGTAGTATATATAGATAGAAAATATTATACTAGGTAAAATATTTATTCGAAAAAAACGAGTTTCAACATGATGGTAAGTTATTTATATAAAAATACTTTTTGATTATTTAATAAATATAAACATGTAATAAAATCTGTCAATTTCTATATTATTGTATACAGCATTTCAAGATACTGATGACACTGTCATTTTTTGTGGCAATCATTTCTATTCTCGAAGCTTCATTAATAGGACGATTTCAAGATTACTCTGATGATTATATTGAATTTAAACACCCCCGGTCGGAAAAATGGTATACGCGATGCGGAACCACTACATGTCATAAGAAAAGATGCATAAGAACATGCGAACTCCCTAAAAAAAATTTTATAAAAAATAACATGACCAAGATTTGCTATATATTGCGTGATGAACGTCATGAAGCTAATTGTAAAGAAACAATAGATTGTCACCCATGTGGGCGGTGCAAGGATAATTGCTTTTACTCGACTGAAAAAATATTTTAAGATATATGCGAAAATATATTGGATAAATATTTTGAATATATCTTAGAAATATTTCGATATATTTCTAGATATATACTAGATATTTGGAATTCCGTGTGCTGAGTATACCTTAACACATTATCTTTGATAATCTTATGTATTGAGATATATCTCGTGTATATGTATATATGAATATATATAATATCCATATATATTCAGATAATTATCTGCAATAAATAATAATAAATTGGAATCTTTAAATTTTCTTTAAACTACATCCATTGTTTAAAGTAATTATTTTTATTTTATTTATTTAGAACAATTATTTTATTGAATTATAATATAAATTTACTTGAGTAAAAACTAACAAAATTAACAAAAAAAAAATTAAAAAACCAACAAACAAACAAATACAAATTCTGAACTTGGAAAACTTTAAGGTATTACAATTTTACACCAATAAATTTCAATTGTCATTAATTTTCTTCATCAGAAGATGATCCAACGACTGAACACTGAGTTGATCGCAATTTTATTCACCCGAGTAGAAATTCAGATGAGAATGAGATCTGGATGCGAGCAGGGTTAGCTGATCTCAAATCCAGCCTGGATCAGGCATTTGTATATGAATCGGATCCAGATGTAATGTTTCTTTCTAAGCTTCGGATCAAGATTAGATCTGGTTTTCCTGACGTTATCTTCGACTTAGAGTCAAGATACATGATCCAAAATCTTGACCAAGACTTGTTCAAGTAAAAAATGATGAAATAAATTTTTTTTTTTTTTACAATTTACTGGATCCACGTAGCATCAGGTAAACACTATCAAATCTTGAAGAGCGACACTTTAATCAAATCCTGGTCAGGATTTAATCAGGTTGTAATAAAGTGATCTTGATCCAGAATGGATCAAGATGTAATAGAGATACATGAACAAGTATATCTTCATGATTTTCTGATCCAATCCGGATCCGTGTTCAAGCAACAAATTTCTACTTGAGCACATCGACTTTTATATCATATAAGTTAAAAACACTGAAAATTTCAGGTATGTTCTTTTTTTAAACATTTTTGCTCATTTACGTTAGTTTATACGTTGAAATTTGTTGGCTTTAAACATCAACAACTTTTTGCTTAGCTGGGAGAGACTTGAAATTTTAGCATAAGATCGATAACTATTTCATAAATACGGGTCTACATGAATACATAAATACATAAAAACGGGACTACTCTAAAAATTCAAAAAAAAAAAACCGATGACAATTAAGTGTTGTTTGAATTCTCTTAAAGTGAGATGTATTTTTCTATAAATTCCAGAATTCGAGGTATTGTATTTATTATAATGGTAACTATAAACTAGAAAATTCATTATTAGTATTTAAAAAAAACATTGAGACAATTTACATTTACATGAATATAACTTACTGAACGCATAAAACGACCATTAAGTTTGAATAATCCACAGGCTTGAAATGACATTTTATTCCCAGTTATTTGATTGGAAAATTCTTGTATTTCATCGTCCAATTTATCATCCTTGATAAAAATGCGCATGTCTTGAAGGATTTCATCAGTTTGTTTATACTTAAAAAAGTAAAGAATAATCAAATAAAATATTTTTGAATTTACGAGTTATTAATAACTTATTATATAAACTTTCTGGAAATTACATGAAATATTGTAGTCTCGCAGACAAAGCATATGGAAAAAATATCATAAATTTGTATGAAACCCCAAAAAAAAATGATAAATTTATGAATCTGAAGGTGGAAGCTTTCGCCATCATCAATACTGATATCGTAAAACATGGTATATGTTAGTATCATTATTGTAAAACCTGATGTCATTATCGACATTGCTAGCTGTATTTCATAATTTTTAGTCACAAAACTACTGAGTATACATACTTCCAAGTGGATTTGTCTGAAAATAAATTTTTTTTATAATTTTATATGTATAACGAGCATTTTTATATGTATTTTATATGTATATATTTCACGATACTTCAAACGATCTCAACCATGACCCATATCGATTGTGCTCATAATTTTTACACAGCCCGTTTGCTACGTGCTAAGTATATTGAATGTAAATTTTTTTTTTTTTTTTTTAGTTTAAAATCAAGATAACGTTTTGTTTCTGTTATCGAATCCCGAATAGGGATACCTTGATCAAGTTTTGTTCAGGACTTGATTAAAATAAAAATGTCAAAAAAAAATAATTCTACACAATATTTTATTAATTCTACCGTATTTTAGTTCATAGTATCTATTTATTTTTATTGTTCCTCTTTCATTGACATTTTTTAATTAAAATAATAGTTATAGTGGGTGAAACTTATGATCACAAAAAAATTGCCACTAACATTCGTTTGTCGCAATGTCCGAGCGTGAATTTCATTAGCTTAGTAATCTCGCAGTCGTGGGTTCAAATTCCACTAGCTAACGTCAACGATGTAGCTAAGGAAAAGGATGTAGCTAAGCTTGGGCCATTAGTGGTACATATCCAGGCAACGACTGGCCCATTATTTTACTGCCAAGGCATAGTTTTAATCCATGGCCAAGCATTGGCTAATTCATGGCTGGCCGATGGTTGGCAACTATGAATTGGCCAAATTATGGCTAATTCTTAGCTGGCTAATAATTGGCGACTATTAATTGGCCAAAAAATGGGTGATTCTTAAATGGCCAGTGATTGGTGAGCATAAATTGGCCAAGATATGGCTAATTTTTAGATGGCCAATGATAAGCGACTATGAATTGGCCAAGCAATAGCCATTTACGTTTTGCCAAATAAATATTTTTCTATTTTCTTTTATTTTGTCTTATTAAAATAATGGCTTGACTCATGAAATATATAAGGCCGTGAGTAACTATAAAAGAACAAAAACATTTCTGAAATGTATATCGCGCCCATGGCTCACTTAGTTAACGCATAGGTTTAGTTTTGGTGTAGGTTTTAGGTTCCGTGTTCTTCTTGCCCGTCGAGAGGAAAAAAAAAAAAAAATTGTTTTAAATAAAAAAAATTAGCATATATTTATCTGAATTTATTCTCGGGTTAGTCTAATTTTGACCGTCATATAGCTCTGACTAGATTATCTTAGACATATATGTTTCATGAAAGAGAATTCATTCAAATTACATAAAAATAATTTTTAAACAAATACCAAAAGACGCTTTTTAGAATAGTTTATACCGAGTACTTTTGTTGAATATCGAAGACAACTAGAACAGATGATGCTGAGTCGATGAAGCACGCAGACAACTCGGTATCATCTGGAACTAAATTCTTGACGTGATTGACTATAATTATAGTACAATCATTTCTTTAAGTAAATGAAGTAATTTTTGTACTCACGCAACGCCCGTGTAAAAATGAAAGACTTCATACGACATGAAGTCATTATTTGAAACAAAATTACTGAATATACATATAACTGTACAGCTCAATACGAAGTCATATTTGTACGTAATTATAAAAATCACACTGTTAAAAATATATAGGCCGATTTTACAGAAAAAACTTGGAATCTGATTTTCCAAAACCATACTTGAAAAACTAGAATACATACTGTAAATATTGATTACAAGCTGAAATTGTAATTTTACAATACGATATTGTAAAAATTAATGTTGTGATTTTCCAAAAAAGTTTGGAAAACTACAAAAAGTGTTGTAAAACCGAATATTGGCGTTTTTACAAAGTAGTTTTGAAAAAGTACAATAACGAAAAATTGGGGGAAAATATATCTATCTTCAGTTCTCCTGTTTTAGAAAAAAAAACACCCGAAAAAGTGAATAACGCTGTATTTAAATTATTTTCTTTTGTATTAATACAAAAAATCAATAATTATCGAAAAAATTTTAAGAAATCTTTTTAATTAGTGATATCTTTGTGATCTTAATAAAGGATTTCTATTTTTAAAAAACGATAGAAATCATAATGTCAAAGATTTCACTGAGAAATTCTCGGTACATACCTAAAATGCAAGTGAATAGCCTCTTGTAAATTTTTTTAGTCAACTATTATGTGAGTAGATATAATATTATATTTTTAAATGTGTACGTTTTGATTAATTATATTTACCTTAATAGAGAAACTACTAATAAATTGTTATCTTTTTGTGATCGAATTCTATATGTTTTTGGCATTACATTAATTTTTCTGGATACTGGATTTCTATTATTTTTAATATTTTGATAATTATTTTTAGTTTCCTTTGTGACTTGAATTTCCTCTAGCTTTTTATTTATGATTTCAAGATGTTTTCCCATAACTCTGTAAAAAAAATAAAAAAATTGATCAATTAGTAATTATTTTGAAAAAACTTATAAATACATATTTTTATGATCCATTTTTATATATTTATAATATACATAAAAAATTTTATTATCCAAAATAATTATTTATATAATGCGTTAAATAATCGAAATTTGTTTCATGAAATAACATCTATAAAATTTAGTTAGCAGTATAATAATAAATTTAAAAATACGAAAATAATAAAATAAAATACTTTCTAACCCGTGTACATGTTGCAATTACATCTTACCTTACAAGTGTGTTAAATGTCAAGTTACATAAACAATTTACATTAACTGGAAGTTGAAGAACATTAACATATAAGAAATTCGAAAATTCAAATTTCAAATGGCTGACAAGATATATATATACTACTATAGTATTATTCAATAAAATTACACAAAGTAACCAAACTCCAAATGTGTACATTAACTGAATGGATATTTGGCGATAAGCAATGTCACATCCAATTGCTTTCAAACTTTCGTCAATATCACATAACATTTTTTGCAATTCCAAAAAATTATTCTAAAAATTATTAAAATATTATTGAAATAAAAATTAAGAAAATTTAAGTATACACTAATATTGAGAAAAAAAATGTATAATGTATAAAATAATAATAAATTACTTACAAAACGCTTGCTGTATATTAAAAGCATATTTATAATCATTGTCAAAAAAAAAATTAATTGAATTCCAAACCAAGTATATTGATTGTGATTTTCTTTTATAGTATAGTAAGCAGCGACACGGAAGCTCAAAATATAAAAAATAGTATTGCAAATACTCCATCGTAATCTCAAGTGTTGAGGACGAATTAAACCAAAAAACAAATTTATTTTATAAACTGGTTGTAATGCTTTTTTTAACATTTAATATTATTTAATTTAAAATGAAATAATGCCAAATTTTTTCTTATTTTTCAAATTTCTATCTGTGTTAACAACTAATATTTGTAATTTTTCACATTCAATGAATTTTATCTTTTATATACTATAGATCTGTTAACAACTATAGTTGCTATCTCTAAAGCTGTCGCGCTTCAAATGATATGGTGGAGAGCACAAGTTTTCACAAATAAAACAAAAGCTGTTGAACCACAATGTAATGATGTATGTTAGTAGCGTCATGCGCATCATCATTTTTATAACATTAATGCTTGTATAAGCTACTGTCAGAATATGTGCCATCCCTTCTATTCATTATTTTTATTTATAAAAAAATTTTTTTTTTATTTTTTATATTTAATAGGCTTGTAAGTCATTTTATATAGGCTAATTTATAAATTATTATTGCCGAAAAAAATTTGATCATTCGCTTGGAGAATTATAAGGCGATAGAAAAAAAAAAAATCTAACTAAGCTAGGATTGAATAAAATTGTAGTGGAAAATAAAATTAAAAAACTATTCACTTTCTTTTTTTTATCTATTTCCCATTTGTTATTTTTTTTTTTTTTTATTTATTCATTTATTACCAGAAACGTACCTCGAATAAATATGTTAAGTTAAATTCAGTACATCTCTTACGTTACATCTCTAATTAATTTTAATTCGCGTACAACGGACTATTTCTTTATAATTATATAATGAAAAATTGTAGTGTCTGTCTTTAACAGCACTTTAGAGTCAACTCGATAAACAATGAAAAGAATTTAGTAAAATAATAAAGTGAATATTAGAATTTAAACTACAGTGTTTGGATTTATTTAAAATGTTATTCCTATTATTTTAATTTACATAACCTATCATCCCACATTTTCTAATAGCCCTGTATCAAACACAAGGCCGTTGATGAATCCAGATGATTCATCAACTTGTTCATAACCCCCAAGCATAAAAAATAACGTCTTTATTGTATTTGTATATGAATATAAATTTGCGTATACTTAAAAACAATAAGTCCATACGTCTTTTATTATCCGTAATCAATAAAATTTTAATAAATTTTAATCTAAATTGTATTCATGCTTATAGTATTTTATAAATTCAAAGAAACATTTTATTAATTATAAAAAAAAAAATCATTTGACATATATTCTGCAGTTAGACATTGAAAATATATTTTTAAAATCAATACGAAATTTTATTTTATTTTAATTTGAACGTGTAGCATATAAAATAAATAATAAATTTAAACTTTATCAGTCAATTAAAGTGATGATCTACTTGTTTGATGATAATCAGTTTACATTGTCACGCAGTCATATAGGTATAAAGTGCAATAAAAGTATATTATAGTTTAAAATTATAAAATAAAAACGTTCTGCACTCTTATATAATAATTTATTATTTTTCTTAAAAATATTAAAAATAAAAAATTTAATTTTTTTTACGTATAAATTTTTTAAAATAATTCAATATAAATAGAAATACATTGTATATATTCATCATAATTTGCTTGTAATAAAAATAAAAAAATTTAATATCAGGAATCAACATTAATAAATAATTTAATTACTTATTATTATTAATATTTTATTTTTAAATATATTTATTACAAAATATGTCTATCGCATTATTGTTTTATCTTCTAGAAATAAATTTTAAACTCTATTACAAGAATATTTCTACTAAAATCATTAAATGCATTTCTTAAAAATGTATGATGCAAAATGAGTTTAATTGCGAAAAATAATTAGAAGACAGTTCGTCAAGACAATTTGAGTTTCGATAATTTTTTATTTTAATTTATAAGTATTATTTTTTCAAGCCTTGAAAAAATAATTAATTTAATTTTCTTTTTATATATGATATAATATAAAATATATGCGTGACGATTTAATTTTATCGAGTGGTTTTTTTATTTTTCATCTATCAGTTACCTTCATCGGACTTCATATATGAGTGCATATTATATATAAGCCAATTATTATATGAGCAAAAATGAAACAAATGAGCCTCCTCTTATGATGACTCACCCGAAAATATAAAAAATCATTACTATTTTTCTATATATAGTTTTAAAATATACAAGAACCCATTTTTTTTTTTTTTTTTTTTTAAATTGATTAATTAACTAATATTTTAATTGTATTTATTAAATATTATAAAAAATATACAGGGAGAATTCTAATAGGTAGCATTATCCTGAATCGGTATTACAGATCATTATAATTTATTGTCAGTGAGTTGAGATTCGCGCAGTCGCTGATGACTAAAATAATAATTGAAAAAAATAATTAGGTTAGCTGTCATTATTTAAAATTTAAAAATATTTATGATTTCTAATAAATATTCGACATTTTTACGAGACATTTTACAGGACTTTGTTCGGAACGTTCTACGAGACATTTTGCGGGATATTTTACAGTATATTTTACGAGAGATTATACAGGTCATTTGTTTATTAAAAATTTAAAAAACGACTTGTAATACCGATTTAGGATAATGCTATACCTATTAGAATTCTCCCTGTAAAATACCAACATTTTTTAAAATATTAATTCAACGATTTTTTTTATAATTATATTTTTTAACATTTAACATTTTCAATTCGTTTTGAATGTTGAATTGTAGTTATAAACATATATTTTGTTGTTAAAACAAAAAAAATATTTTATTTACACTGATCAGTCTTGTTGGAGAATAAATATTATTCATTTTTTAGAAAATTTAAAATACTCCATTGTGACTTCATAATGACTTCATGTCATATGAATTCATTATGAAGTCACAATGAAGTCCTTCATTTTTACACGATAACAATTGTACTCATAAAAAATAGAAAAATTTTTTGATAATGGTGATAATAATTTTAGAGTTTGACTTTATATTTTATGGCAATTCATTAACTGATTAAGTATACTGCATCAAGTTGTTTTTTATTATTATTTCTGTTTTAAAAAAAGGGTTATAATCTCTGTAAATGTCAATGTTAAAAAATGTTTTTAATAAAGAATTATAAAAAATTCAATTGGTCAGTATATATAAGAATATATTTATACTATTACATATTTAGAATAAAAAGACCTAACTATGTACAAAATTTCAAAATATTCTAGTCATATTTTAAAATAACACTCAATAGGGTTGCTGCATAACCTCCTAAATTGCAAGTCTATGACGATATAAAATATATGAAAATGTGTATATGCGTGTAATAATAGAGTTCAATGAAAAAGAGCATTGATGTCATGACAAAACTATATGTATATGAAAGCTACTAGCTTAACTGATCAAGTATAAGAACTAAAATATTTGTTCATAAGACAGATTAATTGATAACTTTTTATTTATCCAGTAGATTTAATAAAATAAAAATTTTTTCATTTACATACATCATTTAAAAAATTCTAAAAGTTAGTTTTAAAGTTAAATTGAAAAATCTTAATCAAACAAGTTTTCATTTATCATGTTACTGCTAAAAAAAAATTAGTTTTACAAAACAATTATAAAATTTCGTTTAACAAATTGCTCTAAATTAGCAGCAAAATCGCTATTGTCACCAACACGTGAAAATTCCAAACAAAAGCGATTGATTTTTACCACAAAAACGAAAACTATACATATAATACGCACATGCGCGTGCTTGTAAAAAAAATAGTCAGGTATAATTTTCAAAAGAGGATTTCGGAGTACTATAATGCATACGTTATTTGAATACGAAACAATTCACTTGTCCATTTGCTATAATCAAGAAATATAATCATACATAAAATAATAAAACTATATAACTAATCAAAAAATATTATTTGTATAGTTCAATTATAAAGCAAGAAATGTTTCCGTACAGTGGTTATTCAAAAAAAATATTTAAAAAACCTGTACGTAAAAAAAAAAATAGAAAAATAAGTTTTGAAATTATTTTGCCAACAGAATGGTTTTTTTTTTTAACTGGTTTGATAACTTTAAAAAGTCCATCTGGAAAATATTGGCAAAAATTAAGTATTGTGTATACATTTTTATTATACACATATTATATTGTGACATTGTATCACAATCCAGTGCCTACGATGTATTTGTCAGAAAAAAAACTCGAAAACTGTATATGTATTTTAAACTTTTATATGACAGTTCTTGAAATGTTTGTCATATTGCTTGTTATATGGATACATAGCGAGGTAAGAATAATCTTAAATTATATTAATAATCACAGCCAGGAATCTTGTCAGCAAACCTGGTCAGCTGTAATTGTCATGAAAACTAGTAATTTTATTTGTTCATTATTTTTGACAGTTAATTGTAAGTGTTAGCACAATTAAACTATAAAGAGAATCTATAGTTAAAAGTGTGATAAATAAGGTGTTGAAATAAATTGAATTGAATTAAATGTATATAACATTATTGAATTTGATTTTCAGGACTTTTTTTACCATTTTTTTTTTTTTTTACAAGATTTTCACCACTTTATATTAATCATTTTTGTCAGCAACTGATTTATTGTTAATTTTTGTGTTAAATTAAGTGCTAAATAAAGTGCTGAAAGTATTGATAAAAATGTGTACCTATCAATTTATATAGTTTAATTGTGCTAACACTCATAATTGGGTATCAATTTTTTTTTATTTTTCAAAAATAATAAAAAAATAAAATCACTAGTTTCAATGACAATTATAGCTGACTAGATTCACCAACACCTTGATAATAATAAAAATAAAAAACTAATTTTAAATCATTATGTGTTTCTGAGACATTTGAGAGATCTTTAAAACGTCTCTCAGTCAAGTCTCGTTAAAGTCTTTATTACATCTTTGTCCCTAAGTAAGGAAGACTTTTGAAAGACTTTGTAAAAATAAAAAAAAATAGATAAAAGGATCAGATCTGAAACGTTTACGTAACATGGAACCTTCGATTCATCTCAGAAAACACGATATAATATAAATTTAAATTTAAATATGTTTTTTTTTTTATACAAAATCGATTTATTAAAATTATAATATGTTGTTGTTTATTATTTTAAACAACAATTCATTTTGATATGAAAAAAATGCAGGGTGATGTATATTCATCTTATTTTATTATCTATTTATCTATTTATTATTTTTTTATAAAGTATTTCAAAAGTCTTCCTTGACAAATAGATTATTTAGAGACAAAGATGTTATAAAGACTTTAAAATAATAGTCTCTCAAATGTCTCAGAGAGACAATAATTTTTACCCACGAAATCATTCACTTATTTATGTTTTTTTTACGATTGATTATTTTAGAAATTTTCATCATTGATAGAATCAATCGAAATATCAGAAAAAAAATTATTCAAATTAAATATTGATTCTGATTACAAATGGCTTACTGGAAAATTACGACTGACATATATTATTACAGTTATATTAATTGGATTATTTGTAGCTATTGGACTACACAATATTTATATTATTTTAAAAAACTCATTCATTCAGAACGTTACTGAAAACATTATCATTGTGATTCCAGTTATAGTTTCACTACTATTTTTCAGTTACTTTATTACAATCACTAAGTACGTAATCTGTTGAAAATTATTATCTCAAAGATTATTATTTATTAATAAAAAATTTTTAATTTTAGTTTGTATGATAAACGATTCAATCAACTAGACTATCTTTTGAAAAATTTATTAATCAATTCAAGTGTCGCACAACATGTAAATATCCGTCGATATATATACCCTCATTTGAATGATTCTAGAATTTCTTTGATAGACAACAATATTAATGATAATTATGAATTGATACATGAAATAAGGTAAGAAATATTTATTATTCAACTTTAAATTTTTAACTCTAATTTTAATTCATTTTTATTTAAATAGAATATGTCACATGGGATATATCAAACTTGCCAAGATGACCAATTCTCTTTATGGCTTACCAATAATAATCACATTGATAACTACATGTATAACATGTTCAAGTATATTTTACATGTTGATTGACATTTTGGAAACAAATTCGCAATTTATAATCGAAACAACACCAATTTTTATTAGCTGGTTGATTTTATCAATATACAAAGCTATTGCAGTTGTACATCTTTGTGAGAAGACATCAGAATCGGTAATTTACAAAGCCAGGAAGTTTGCCCGATTTTTCTGAGCAGTTTAATAGCTATGGGAATGTGAGGTATCTCTAATACATCCTGATCCATTCCGGATCCGGAAATCGTAGAGCAATCCCTATTCAAGTATCGCTATGACATCCTGATCTGACCTGGATCACGTTCGCCTTATTATAGCCTGAACAGAAATAGCCTGATCAAATTCTGATCAAGTAAAAATTAATGAACTCTATTTCTTTTTTTCAAAATTTACTTGATCCGGATAGCTTTAGGTAAACACTTGTTTACCTGATCAAGCCGTGATCAGGATTTGATCAAGGTATCCCTATTCAGGATATGATAGTGTTTACCTCATGCTATCCGGATCAAGTAAAATGTAAAAAAAAAAAATAATTTATTAATTCTAATATTTTATTAATTCTACCGTATTTTAGTTCATAATATTTATTTATTTTTATTTTTACTCTTTCATTGACATTGATTTAATTAATATAATTATTATACTGGATAAAACTTATGATCACAAAAAAATTCTCACCAACATTCTTTTGTCGCAATGGCCGAGCGTGAAATTCATTAGTATAGTAATCTTGCAGTCGTAGGTTCGAATCCCACTAGGATCATATTAGTTTAAGTAAGGTTATTTCATTTTATGAATACATCGGTTAATTATTAAATTTAAGTAACTTTTACAAACGTATATTACACATCATTTCTTATTGAAATGTCAATTTTTTTTTTAATTTCGAATTTTGATCCGTTTCAAATCATGTATCTTGATCAGGACCGGATCTAGTATCTTGATCCACTACGGATCATGTATCCTGATCAGAATCAGATCCAGTATGTTGACTTTATCCTGAAGATGCCTGATCCGGGCTGGATTTGAAATCAGGTAACCCTGATCCGATCCCTATCTGAATTTCTACTTGGGTTACCAGATTTTGAATCTGGCCCAGATCAGGCTTTTGGATCGGAATTGGATCCAAATGTAATCCCTTGTAAAAATTTTTCTTCGCCATTTTTTCCAACTTTCTCCATCTTTTGTCCACTTTTCTCCGACTTTTGTCCACCTTTTTCCGAAAATGACCCATGGTGGAGAAATGGCGGACAAACATCTTCACCATTTGTCCTACTTTGGATAAAGGTTGGTCAAATGGCGGAATAATTTCAGGTGGATGAGGGTCGGAGAAGGGTTGGACAAATGGCGGAGAAATTTGTCCGCTATTCCTCCACCATGGGTCATTTTCGGAAAAAGGTGGACAAAAGGCGTAGAAATAGCGGAGAAAAATTTCTACCAGGGATGTTTTCTCGTAAGGTTCGGATCAAGATGATATCAGGCTTGTCTGATGTTATTGTCAGAAAAGAGTGAGGTTACATGATTCGGAACGGAAAGAGATGATAAATCCATGCAGCCCGGATCCAGATGTCATATCATAGAGATATACTTGAATGGGGATCGCTTTACAATTCCCTGATCCGGAATGAATCAGGATGTAATAGAGATACCGGAACAGAGATAGCCTTACGATTTCCTGATCCGATCGGAATCCGTGTTCAGGCTATCCCGTGTAAAAATGAAAGACTTCATTGTGACTTCATAATGATTTTATATGACATGAAGTCATTATTTGAAACAAAATTACTGAATTTACATATAACTGTACAGTTCAATATGAAGTCATATTTGTGAGCCGATTTTTAGAATTATGTACAAATATGACTTCACATAACGTCATATGGCTTTATATTGAACTGTACAGTTATGCGTAAATTCAGTAATTTAGTTTCAAACAATGACTTCATGTCATATGAAGTCATAATAAAGTTTCATATTTACCCAGGATTTTTCCTAGGTTTCCATAGCTACTACCGGATTGGATCAAGGTAACCTGATTTCAAATCCGGCCCAGATCAGGCATTTTACTTGAACAAGCGCTGGTCAGGATTTGATAAAGTATCCCTATTAAGGATTTGATAGCGTTTACCTGATGCTATCCGGATCACAAAAAATATAAAAAAAAAAAAAAAATAAAGTTCAGTATTATTTACTTGATCAAGCCCTGGTCAGGATTTGATCAGGCTATCTCTATTCAAGATTTGATGGTGTTTACTTGATGCTATCCGGATCAGGATGTCATAGCGATACTTGAATAGGGACTGCTCTACGATATCCTGATCCGTACCGGATCCGTGTTCAGGCTACCACTAACAAATTTCTACTCGGGTAAACCACTGTGAAAAATCGGGAAAACTTCCTGGCCTTAGTAATTTAATATATTAATAAAAATAATATATTGTTTAATACTAGTATGCGAGGCAGGATATATGAAAGAATCTTTTTTTTTTGTTTTTTATTTATATACTGTTATTTTGTTTTGTTTTTAGGCAAATGATATGAAAATTGTTGTTTGTAAACTACGTGAACCATCAGCAACTCCAGAATTTTGTGAAGAGGTGAGTTTTTTTACAAATTTATAATGTGTGTCAATATTTATATGTATATGGGGCGTTCTTAGTTAATTCACGCGGTCATTTGCCTGACCCACTACGATTTTGATAATGTTAAATATTTTTGGTCAATTTAGGGCTGAATTTGAGCTTCTTATTTTTTGGGATTTTTCCATCAATTTTTCAGAACAATTTTAAATATCACTGCTTTTAGGATTTCTCAAAAGCCCGTGTGAAAATGAAAGACTTCATAATGACTTCATATGACATGTACTTGCTTAACATGTGAATAGTTGAACGATAAAAGCAATTAAAACCTATTGATAATAAAAGTTCATACAATTTAAGCTATCAACTTAAATATTTTTAGTAAATAAATAAGAAAATTGAATATCGCAATAATATTACAACTGGATTCTGCGCTGACTCTGTCTTGTGCCAAAGATGTTTACACATAATTAACCCGCAAGTCTAGAATGGCTCACAAATTTTTTTGTGGGATTAAATAAAAGCCTGAATAATTATCTATTACGATGAGTTTTTTCAATATTTTCATGCTGGTTTTTTTTTAGATAATTGATGTTAAAGTTGTCAAATTTTATTTTATTATCAAATTGTGTCGTCAATTTTACTATTAATTTATACTTCTTTTTAATACGGATTTTTTAAGCCCATATAGATCCTTTTTCTACAGGGATTTTTAGAGATATTCAAGTTTTGGTGATCAAAGTTTTCTTAATTAGGAGGCTCATAGCTGCTCATAGCTGTCATCACAATTCTACCCGACAACACTGCTACTTACTCTCTTACTTATTCATCGTGCTGGAACGTATTCTTCCAATCGCACAACTTAGTATAAGTGATTGCGAAGTTTTCACGATCATTTTGTTTTAGATTGCAGTAGTATGTGTGTCTATATGGATAGACGAAAGTCCACATAACGAACAATAATTTAACATTTTAGCAAATAGATTTGAGATGTTGGGGCACTAAAAATATTTTTTTTAAGCATGGGTAGTTAGGCGCCTTCTCGGACCTAAACTTGGTCTATCTATGTCTTTTACTTTCGACCTTAAGAGTCAAAAATTCTCGGCCCACTCCAATTTTTTTTTTGAATCAACGTGGTTTGAATATCTTATTTTATAAAAAATAATTTCATGCATCTCAATTTGGGCGAATTTATTGAAGACAAGCATTAGTATTAAACATTCCTACTTACTTCAAGTGAGGAAACATTCCTAATCACTTTACCGGTTAAAATACGTCATAAAAATTCCAAAAAAATTTAGGTTTAATAAAAACCCAAAAGAAGCCAATTAAAAAAAATTTCATATGAATCTGTGAGGGTCAGGCAGATAAACAGCTGAGTAGTGACTCAGACTGTCCCATATATAGTATACGTACACGATAACGCGATAGGTTTATCGACATAAAACTATTTTGACTTTTTATTTTCTAGCTCAAGAAATTTCATATGTATCTAATTCACAATCAATTAGTGTTTAAACCATGTGGTGTCCTCAAGTTGAACATATCAACGCTATCGACAGTACGTTAAATCAAATTTTCATAATTCATAATATATTATTAATCATGTACAATCATGTCTTGACAACTTTCCTATTTTTTAACTTTACAGATTGTGATTGGAGTTGTATCAATTTCGAATGCACTCGCATACGTAAATAATATTGAATTTCTTCATAAGATTTTTCCAATTCCTATCCCGGGATAAAATTTCCGAGAATTTATGATTCTTTTTTTGTTTTTATATGTGAATTTAAAGTATTTAAGAGTGTTT
Source organism: Lysiphlebus fabarum (assembly GCA_011426435.1). Classification (NCBI taxonomy): domain Eukaryota; kingdom Metazoa; phylum Arthropoda; class Insecta; order Hymenoptera; family Braconidae; genus Lysiphlebus; species Lysiphlebus fabarum. The sequence goes on from WSYQ01000075.1 coordinate 20,830, forward strand.
CAGAGTGTTACACAGTCTTTATGACTCTTTTTTTTTTAAATACTCGTCATTCTGAATCGGCAACATGAGTATTTCGGAGTCTTTATTTTGAAGACTCGACATTTAGTTTCAGCACTTAAAATTTTTTTGATTTCCACCAGGACTTAGAATTTTTTTGCGTTTAGGGACTTGGAAAAATTTTTAATTTGTCTATAAACTACTAGATGATTATTAATTAATTTTAATAATTAAATGAATAAATTTATAATTTAATTACATGAAATAGCTATTATTATGATTATATATTATTATATATCATGATATCTTGTATAATCTGCAAGAGAGCGTCTTGAGTAGAAATTCAGATGGGGATCGGATCAGGATCGGATCAGGGTAACCGGATTTCAAATCCGGCCCGGATCAGGCATCTGGATCTGGATCGGATCCAGATGTAATGTTTTTTCGTAGGGTTTGGATCAAGATCGGAACTGTCTTCCTTGATGTTATCTTCAGGATAGCGTAAAGATACATGATCCAAAACGGATCAAGATACTGAATCTGATCTTGATCAAGATACATGATTCAGATTAGATCAGGATACTGGATCCGAACCTCATCAGAATACGTGATTTAAAACGGATCAGGGTACTGGATCCGATCTTGATCAAATTACTGGATCCAATCCTGATCAGGATACATGAACCAAAATGGATCGAATTTCAAAATAGAAAAAAAAAATTTCGACATTTTAATTAGAATTGATTTGTAACTTCTTTATGGATTTGGTCTACGTATATAATTAATGAAACGAAAAAACCTAAACTAAATTAAACCAATCATGTATGCCCCTATTGGGATTCGAACCTACGACTGCGAGATTACTAAACTAACGGATTTCACGCTCGACCGTGGCGACAAACGAATGTTAGCAAAAATTGTTGTAGTATCATAAGTTTTACCCAAGTACAATCATTATATTAATCAAATCAATGTCAATATGAGAGAATAAATAAAGATCAAATTATTGCAACAATAATTTTCAATCAAAAATCAAAGTATATAAAAGGGCTATCCGGATCAAGCAAAGTATAAAAAAAAAAAAAAAAGTTCAGTACTTTTTAGTTGATCAAGCCGTGGTCAGGATTTGATCAAGGTATCCCTATTCAAGATTTGATAGTGTTTACCTGATGCTATCCGGATCACAAGAAATATTTAAAAAATAAATAAAGTCCAGTATTATTTACTTGACCAAGCCCTGGTCAGGATTTGATTAGGTATCCCTATTTAGAAATTGATAGTGTTTACTTGATGTTATCCGGATTAAGAGAAATGTAAAATAAAAGAAAAACAAAGTCCCGTATTTTTTACTTGATCAAGCTCTGGTCAGGTTTTGATCGAGTACTTGAATCCGTATTCAATTTCGCAGATAGGCGAATTTCGGCTAAGTTAAAAACTACTTTTTCTGCCCTGCGGCTTTCAAAATTTATAGAAAAAAAGGCGGATAATACTAGGCAAACATAACTTGACAAGAGGTATCTAGAACTGCTTATAGATTTTATATCGGCCAAGTTAAAAACTACTTTTCCTGCCCTGCGACTTTCAAAATTACAGAAAAAAAGGCGGATAATACTAGGCAAACATAACTTGACAAGAGGTATCTAGAACTGCTTATAGATTTTATATCGGCCAAGTTAAAAACTACTTTTCCTGCCCTGCGACTTTCAAAATTACAGAAAAAAAGGCGGATAATACTAGGCAAACATAACTTGACAAGAGGTATCTAGAACTACTTATAGATTTTATATCGGCCAAGTTAAAAACTACTTTTCCTGCCCTGCGACTTTCAAAATGTTATAAAAAAGGCGGATAATACTAGGCAAATATAACTTGACAAGAGGTATTTAGAACTGCTTATACATTTGATATCGGCCAAGTTAAAAACTACTTTTCCTGCCCTGCGACTTTCAAAATTTATTAAAAAAAAGGCGGATAATACCAGGCAAATATAACTTGACAAGAGGTATTTAGAACTGCTTATACTTTTTCTATCGGCCAAGTTAAAAACTACTTTTCCTGCCCTGCGACTTTCAAAATTTACTAAAAAAAAAGTGGATAATACTAGGCAAACATAACTTGACAAGAGGTATTTAGAACTGCTTATACATTTAATATCGGCCAAGTTAAAAACTACTTTTCCTGCCCTGCGACTTTCAAAATGTTTTGTTCAAAAGGCGGATAATACTAGGCAAACATAACTTGACAAAAGGTATCTAGAACTACTTATAGATTTTATATCGGCAAAGTTTAAAACTACTTTTCCTGCCCTGCGACTTTCAAAATGTTCAGTAAAAAAGGCGGATAATACTAGGCAAATATAACTTGACAAGAGGTATTTAGAACTGCTTATACATTTGATATCGGCCAAGTTAAAAACTACTTTTCCTGCCCTGCGACTTTCAAAATGTTTAGAAAAAAGGCGGATAATACTAGGCAAACATAACTTGACAAGAGGTATTTAGAACTGCTTATAGATTTTATATCGGCCAAGTTAAAAACTACTTTTCCTGCCCTGCGACTTTCAAAATTTACTAAAAAAAAGGCGGATAATACTAGGCAAACATAACTTGACAAGAGGTATTTAGAACTGCTTATACATTTAATATCGGCCAAGTTAAAAACTACTTTTCCTGCCCTGCGACTTTCAAAATTACAGAAAAAAAGGCGGATAATACTAGGCAAACATAACTTGACAAGAGGTATCTAGAACTACTTATAGATTTTATATCGGCCAAGTTAAAAACTACTTTTCCTGCCCTGCGACTTTCAAAATTTACTAAAAAAAAGGCGGATAATACTAGGCAAACATAACTTGACAAGAGGTATTTAGAACTGCTTATACATTTAATATCGGCCAAGTTAAAAACTACTTTTCCTGCCCTGCGACTTTCAAAATTACAGAAAAAAAGGCGGATAATACTAGGCAAACATAACTTGACAAGAGGTATCTAGAACTACTTATAGATTTTATATCGGCCAAGTTAAAAACTACTTTTCCTGCCCTGCGACTTTCAAAATTACAGAAAAAAAGGCGGATAATACTAGGCAAACATAACTTGACAAGAGGTATCTAGAACTACTTATAGATTTTATATCGGCCAAGTTAAAAACTACTTTTCCTGCCCTGCGACTTTCAAAATTTATTAAAAAAAAGGCGGATAATACTAGGCAAACATAACTTGACAAGAGGTATTTAGAACTGCTTATACATTTTATATCGGCCAAGTTAAAAACTACTTTTCCTGCCCTGCGACTTTCAAAATTTATTAAAAAAAAGGCGGATAATACTAGGCAAATATAACTTGACAAGAGGTATTTAGAACTGCTTATACTTTTTCTATCGGCCAAGTTAAAAACTACTTTTCCTGCCCTGCGACTTTCAAAATTTACTAAAAAAAAGGTGGATAATACTAGGCAAACATAACTTGACAAGAGGTATTTAGAACTGCTTATACATTTAATATCGGCCAAGTTAAAAACTACTTTTCCTGCCCTGCGACTTTCAAAATGTTTTGTTCAAAAGGCGGATAATACTAGGCAAATATAACTTGACAAGAGGTATTTAGAACTGCTTATACATTTAATATCGGCCAAGTTAAAAACTACTTTTCCTGCCCTGCGACTTTCAAAATGTTTTGTTCAAAAGGCGGATAATACTAGGCAAATATAACTTGACAAGAGGTATTTAGAACTGCTTATACTTTTTCTATCGGCCAAGTTAAAAACTACTTTTCCTGCCCTGCGACTTTCAAAATTTACTAAAAAAAAGGTGGATAATACTAGGCAAACATAACTTGACAAGAGGTATTTAGAACTGCTTATACATTTAATATCGGCCAAGTTAAAAACTACTTTTCCTGCCCTGCGACTTTCAAAATTTATTAAAAAAAAGGCGGATAATACCAGGCAAATATAACTTGACAAGAGGTATTTAGAACTGCTTATACTTTTTCTATCGGCCAAGTTAAAAACTACTTTTCCTGCCCTGCGACTTTCAAAATTTACTAAAAAAAAGGTGGATAATACTAGGCAAACATAACTTGACAAGAGGTATTTAGAACTGCTTATACATTTAATATCGGCCAAGTTAAAAACTACTTTTCCTGCCCTGCGACTTTCAAAATGTTTTGTTCAAAAGGCGGATAATACTAGGCAAACATAACTTGACAAAAGGTATCTAGAACTACTTATAGATTTTATATCGGCAAAGTTTAAAACTACTTTTCCTGCCCTGCGACTTTCAAAATGTTCAGTAAAAAAGGCGGATAATACTAGGCAAATATAACTTGACAAGAGGTATTTAGAACTGCTTATACATTTGATATCGGCCAAGTTAAAAACTACTTTTCCTGCCCTGCGACTTTCAAAATTTACTAAAAAAAAGGTGGATAATACTAGGCAAACATAACTTGACAAGAGGTATTTAGAACTGCTTATACATTTAATATCGGCCAAGTTAAAAACTACTTTTCCTGCCCTGCGACTTTCAAAATGTTTTGTTCAAAAGGCGGATAATACTAGGCAAATATAACTTGACAAGAGGTATTTAGAACTGCTTATACATTTAATATCGGCCAAGTTAAAAACTACTTTTCCTGCCCTTCGACTTTCAAAATTACAGAAAAAAAGGCGGATAATACTAGGCAAACATAACTTGACAAGAGGTATCTAGAACTACTTATAGATTTTATATCGGCAAAGTTAAAAACTACTTTTCCTGCCCTGCGACTTTCAAAATTTATTAAAAAAAAGGCGGATAATACTAGGCAAACATAACTTGACAAGAGGTATCTAGAACTGCTTATAGATTTTATATCGGCCGAGTTAAAAACGACTTTTTCTGCCCTGCGACTTTCAAAATTTATTAAAAAAAAGGTGGATAATACTAGGCAAACATAACTTGACAAGAGGTATTTAGAACTGCTTATACATTTAATATCGGCCAAGTTAAAAACTACTTTTCCTGCCCTGCGACTTTCAAAATGTTTTGTTCAAAAGGCGGATAATACTAGGCAAATATAACTTGACAAGAGGTATTTAGAACTGCTTATACATTTAATATCGGCCAAGTTAAAAACTACTTTTCCTGCCCTGCGACTTTCAAAATGTTTTGTTCAAAAGGCGGATAATACTAGGCAAATATAACTTGACAAGAGGTATTTAGAACTGCTTATACTTTTTCTATCGGCCAAGTTAAAAACTACTTTTCCTGCCCTGCGACTTTCAAAATTTACTAAAAAAAAGGTGGATAATACTAGGCAAACATAACTTGACAAGAGGTATTTAGAACTGCTTATACTTTTTCTATCGGCCAAATTAAAAACTACTTTTTCTGCCCTTCGACTTTCAAAATGTTCAGTAAAAAAGGCGGATAATACTAGGCAAACATAACTTGACAATAGGTATCTAGAACTGCTTATAGATTTTATATCGGCCGAGTTAAAAACGACTTTTTCTGCCCTGCGACTTTCAAAATGTTCAGTAAAAAAGGCGGATAATACTAGGCAAACATAACTTGACAATAGGTATCTAGAACTGCTTATAGATTTTATATCGGCCAAGTTAAAAACTACTTTTCCTGCCCTGCGACTTTCAAAATTTATTAAAAAAAAGGCGGATAATACCAGGCAAATATAACTTGACAAGAGGTATTTAGAACTGCTTATACATTTAATATCGGCCAAGTTAAAAACTACTTTTCCTGCCCTGCGACTTTCAAAATTTATTAAAAAAAAGGCGGATAATACCAGGCAAATATAACTTGACAAGAGGTATTTAGAACTACTTATAGATTTTATATCGGCCAAGTTAAAAACTACTTTTCCTGCCCTGCGACTTTCAAAATTTATTAAAAAAAAGGCGGATAATACCAGGCAAATATAACTTGACAAGAGGTATTTAGAACTGCTTATACTTTTTCTATCGGCCAAATTAAAAACTACTTTTTCTGCCCTTCGACTTTCAAAATGTTCAGTAAAAAAGGCGGATAATACTAGGCAAACATAACTTGACAATAGGTATCTAGAACTGCTTATAGATTTTATATCGGCCGAGTTAAAAACGACTTTTTCTGCCCTGCGACTTTCAAAATGTTCAGTAAAAAAGGCGGATAATACTAGGCAAACATAACTTGACAATAGGTATCTAGAACTGCTTATAGATTTTATATCGGCCAAGTTAAAAACTACTTTTCCTGCCCTGCGACTTTCAAAATTTATTAAAAAAAAGGCGGATAATACCAGGCAAATATAACTTGACAAGAGGTATTTAGAACTGCTTATACATTTAATATCGGCCAAGTTAAAAACTACTTTTTCTGCCCTGCGACTTTCAAAATTTATTAAAAAAAAAGGCGGATAATACCAGGCAAATATAACTTGACAAGAGGTATTTAGAACTACTTATAGATTTTATATCGGCCAAGTTAAAAACTACTTTTCCTGCCCTGCGACTTTCAAAATTTATTAAAAAAAAGGCGGATAATACCAGGCAAATATAACTTGACAAGAGGTATTTAGAACTGCTTATACTTTTTCTATCGGCCAAATTAAAAACTACTTTTTCTGCCCTTCGACTTTCAAAATGTTCAGTAAAAAAGGCGGATAATACTAGGCAAATATAACTTGACAAGAGGTATTTAGAACTGCTTATAGATTTTATATCGGCCAAGTTAAAAACTACTTTTCCTGCCCTGCGACTTTCAAAATTTATTAAAAAAAAGGCGGATAATACCAGGCAAATATAACTTGACAAGAGGTATTTAGAACTGCTTATACTTTTTCTATCGGCCAAATTAAAAACTACTTTTTCTGCCCTTCGACTTTCAAAATGTTCAGTAAAAAAGGCGGATAATACTAGGCAAACATAACTTGACAATAGGTATCTAGAACTGCTTATAGATTTTATATCGGCCGAGTTAAAAACGACTTTTTCTGCCCTGCGACTTTCAAAATGTTCAGTAAAAAAGGCGGATAATACTAGGCAAACATAACTTGACAATAGGTATCTAGAACTGCTTATAGATTTTATATCGGCCAAGTTAAAAACTACTTTTCCTGCCCTGCGACTTTCAAAATTTATTAAAAAAAAGGCGGATAATACCAGGCAAATATAACTTGACAAGAGGTATTTAGAACTGCTTATACATTTAATATCGGCCAAGTTAAAAACTACTTTTCCTGCCCTGCGACTTTCAAAATTTATAAAAAAAAAGGCGGATAATACCAGGCAAATATAACTTGACAAGAGGTATTTAGAACTACTTATAGATTTTATATCGGCCAAGTTAAAAACTACTTTTCCTGCCCTGCGACTTTCAAAATTTATTAAAAAAAAGGCGGATAATACCAGGCAAATATAACTTGACAAGAGGTATTTAGAACTGCTTATACTTTTTCTATCGGCCAAATTAAAAACTACTTTTTCTGCCCTTCGACTTTCAAAATGTTCAGTAAAAAAGGCGGATAATACTAGGCAAACATAACTTGACAATAGGTATCTAGAACTGCTTATAGATTTTATATCGGCCAAGTTAAAAACTACTTTTCCTGCCCTGCGACTTTCAAAATTTATTTAAAAAAAGGCGGATAATACTAGGCAAACATAACTTGACAAGAGGTATCTAGAACTGCTTATAGATTTTATATCGGCCAAGTTAAAAACGACTTTTCCTGCCCTGCGACTTTCAAAATGTATAGTAAAAAAGGCGGATAATACTAGGCAAACATAACTTGACAAGAGGTATCTAGAACTACTTATAGATTTTATATCGGCAAAGTTAAAAACTACTTTTCCTGCCCTGCGACTTTCAAAATTTATTAAAAAAAAGGCGGATAATACTAGGCAAACATAACTTGACAAGAGGTATCTAGAACTGCTTATACATTTTATATCGGTCAAGTTAAAAACGACTTTTACTGCCCTGCGACTTTCAAAATGTATAGTAAAAAAGGCGGATAATACTAGGCAAATATAACTTGACAAGAGGTATTTAGAACTGCTTATATTTGATCAGGCTATCTCTATTCAGGATTTGACGGTGTTTATACTTGATGCTATCCGGATCAAGATGTCATAGCGATACTTGAATGGGGACTGCTCTACGATATCCTGATCCGATCAAGATCCGTGTTCAGGCTACCACTAACAAATTTCTACTCGGGTAACTCTTTTAAATTTTTCAAAATGACTTATCCAAAAAATTTAAAATTCTCAGAGGGGCCAGATATTAACCCTTTCGAAAGGTCTCGAGTCCAAGTTGTTCACAATTCCATTTTTTTTTTTTTTTTGGAGCTATAGAGTGTAAATTGAGCGCGTGACAACCCAACGTATATTTATGTTATTTAAATATATAGAGCTATAAACTTTACAAAAAGATGTGCACAGAGATGATATCTAACGAAAAACAAAAAATAGCTGTACAATAGTTGTACGGTAATAATTTATTTGTTTATTATTTAATTTTATTGCTTATTTTCAAGCTACCTAAAATATCGATTCGGTATTATCAGAAAATGTGGATCACAAAAAAAAATTATCAAGGTGCTTTTTAACAAGTATAAATAAATTAATTCATTTCATAATTCAAAAAATACGTAAATCAAGAAAAAAAAATAACTGTCTGTTACGTGCCAGGTTGCTGTTTTAATTAAATATTTAAATTTTATAACTATATAATAATTATAAATAAATTAAAATTGATAAGATAATTAATCAACAAATTTTAAAAAATATTTATATTAATTCCGGAACTGATATTGATTTACTTTAATAAAAACAACACCCTGACATTTAACTATTTTTAATCCTCTTATTTTGCTATTACCTACAGACTAGTGGGTTAGGAAGGAATGTGATTTCGCGTAGATTGTGAATGTACCTTGTAGTTTTTCCAATTGTTGAGGGCGCGTCAGTCTGGATATGATAGCTGCCGTTGATGATGACAATGGACCAAGTACAAGACACAACGAATTAAATAGACCAATTGATACAAATTAATTTTACTTAAATATTTCTTTTATTATTAAATCTAATTCGGTCTTTTTATTATTAAATTTATTGATGTTGACAGTTTTAAGTATAACACGTGAGTAAATTCCCTCCTTAAAATTGTTCTTTTTATATTTGCATAATTATTAAAAATTAATGAGTGGGACTAATAATTAGCCAATGGCTAGTTATTGTTCCCATGATAGTCAGCATTATTAATTTATTATAAAATTATTGGTCTAGACTTATATTTATTTTCAACGTCTTTTTAAATGATATTAAAATATATCAGCAAAATTTATAAAAGTAAAAAATGTTAAATAAAATACTATAATTCTTAATAAAAATATGTAAGGTAAAATCTCGCGTTACATCCAGTAAAGTCAAAAATTAAAAATTTAAACGAAACGTGATTGCGCATGCGAACACGTTACACTGTCATAATTTATTTAATTATAATTATTTGATTATTTACTTATAATCCACTGATTGAATAAAAAAAAAAACCATATATAGAATATTCATAAAGTATTAATTTTTTCAATTCATTATGAATTCACCATGGATTATTTTGTTCATATTTGTTTCATTTAAGGAACTTTGTAAGGAATATTCATCAGGAAGTATTTTTTTCCAACACGGGCCAATTTAAGAATGTGCCTTATCCGATAAATTTACCGATAAATGTGCCTTGTTTTAGTTTTAAATTTTTCTAATTTAAAATTTAAAAAAAATGTTAATTGTTTTAGTAAAAAAATCGAATTTGATGTATCAGCTAGCGTTGTTTATGTGATTATATTTGTATGCGAATTTGAATAAATAATAAATATTAAAAATTAATTGTTTCATAAAATTTAATATTTCTATAATCAGAAACAAGGAACAAGTAAACAAAATAACCTTCAATATAATTTTTGTTTAAACTCATCTTCAAATAATCTGCTAAATAACCGTTCATTAACCTTGAAATACATATATAAAAGTAATTCTTTTAATATCTATGATTCACAATAATTTGCCTTTATAATTACAATTATAATTTTAATAACCATATATTATTAATCAAACAATTATTCATTATTCATCAGTCATTAGTCTTAAGACTGGTAATACATGTTTATTGAAAATATAATTGTTATTATAAATTAAAAACTTTATTTGTAAAACATGCATTCACCCCAGACAAATTAATTTTAATTATCTAAAACAATTATAAATGACCTATTTAAGAGTGTAGTATATAGAGATAGAAAATATTATACTAGGTAAAATATTTATTCGAAAAAAACGAGTTTCAACATGATGGTAAGTTATTTATATAAAAATACTTTTTGATTATTTAATAAATATAAACATGTAATAAAATCTGTCAATTTCTATATTATTATATAAAAGCATTTCAAGATACTGATGACACTGTCATTTTTTGTGGTAATCATTTCTATCCTCGAAGCTACATTTGTGGGAATGTTTCAAGATTACTCTGATGATTATGTTACACGCTTCAACAAGAGACATGAAATGTCAATTCTTTTTACGAAATGCGGAATCACTGAACATGTGAAATTTCATAGTTCTTTGTTATCAGAAAAATAAACAATTATCAACGTCTGAAGAAATTATTCTGAAATGTATAAAATAATACAAAATAATACCATAAAATAACAAAAAAAAAAAAAAAAATTAAATACACTTTATCTATTATATTTCACAGCGTTATTAACAACGATACAGAATTTTACAGCAAATTACTAAGGCAAATAAAATTGTATTAGAAAAAGCAAACAGCTGCATATTTTTTTTCTTATTTTTGTCATATAAAAAAGTTGGAATAATGCCTTTTTTAATATTTTTTATTTTATTTATTTATTTTAATAAACAAAATTAAAGTTTTTCAAAAACATATTAAAAGCAAAAAAAGAAAAAAAAATTACATTAATTGTGCTATGTAAATGTAAAATCGTTTTTTAACTCTTCATAACATGTTTTTCTTTATTTTTTACCAACCAGTAAAATTTTGTTACTTGAATTGTTCTCTTATTATTTAAATTATTAATTACTCCATTGTTTTTTTTATTTTCTTTTTTGTAACAAGAGAAAACGACCAATAAATATATATACAATATATATATTCTTCTACGTATAATTTTTAACATTTTCATATTATTATTTATCAAATAAATTGAGCATCAGCTCAATTATTAAGTTTTTAATTTCAAACAAAAATAAAAAATGAGAAATATGCATAAAATAATTATTTCAAAGTAGAAAAAAATTACATTATTTTTTTATTATCTATAAACACTCATATAAACTATAAACTTTTTGAAATTTTATTTTTTTTTTTTATTAAATTTTTAGTTTTTTATTTATAAAGTCAAAAAAAAAAAAAAATTAATAGCATTAAGCCTATTTTGACAAAATTATATTAATTTAATTTGTTTTTTTTTTGTTTTTACCTCCTTAATTCTTATTAATTATTTTTTAATGTATTAAATTTTTTTTAACAATAAAAAAAAAAAAATATATGTTTAATATCTATCAAAACAATGAGTGACTGCCCAAATTCAAATAATTGATGTTATATTATTTTTTATCCCCGAACCGGTAGTACTTTTTGAATTGACAGATAAATATAACAATTTTTTATTTTTTTTATTTTCTGTTTAACTAGATTATACTTTAATTCAGCTTCAAGTTAGTTATTTTCTCAATATTGTATTTTATATTGTTATAGGTTTTTTTTTATTATAAACTAATTAAATGGCATCTTCAATTGCACATTTTAATATACATTATTATGTCCAAGCATTTGTTATTAATTGTTAAATTATTTATTTATTATTTTTATGAACACGTTTTATTATTAATAAACAATTTATTATTATTGTTATTTATTTTTTTTAATATTTTTTTTGATTTTTTTAAAAATACTTATGTAAAGTAATGCTACGCAGTAACATTAAACTATATTAAAATTTTTTTATTTTTAATATTAAATTAAAAAAAAAAAATATTAACTTAAGAATGACTGATTTATTCTGATAATTTAAACATAAATTATGTTATATATCAGTATTTTTAAAAATTGTTATTCTTTTGTTTTTGTTTTTTTATAAATTATAAAAAATTTATTTAGAAATTTTTAATTTTTTTTTCTATTCTCACATGTTTAATAGTCTTGAAATTAGTTACTTTAGTTTTTTAATTTAATTAATTTATTAATTTATTAATTTTTATCTAAGTTAATTTTATTGACTCAATTTAAAGTCTAAAAGGCGCTCTATGTTCAATTGGAGTTGGTTTTCCTTTTCTTGCTGAGAATGATAAATTTGCTACTGATGTATCAGAGGCCCCTGATGGTTTTCTCGTTAATTTTGTTCCTGATGGTAATGGTGTTGCTGAACCACTAGAAGGTGTTCTTGTTCTACAGAAGAAAATAAAAATAAAAAATAAGTATTATTAAAGAACCAATATAAGTTTTTATTTTTTTTGTTTGATTAATATCAACAATACAACACAAACATTAAAAGCTTAAAGATAGAAAAAAAAAAAAAAATAAAGATAAATAATGATTATTGCCAGTTACCTAGCATGATTATCAGGTGGTATAGTGTTAGTTGCTGAACTGGTACAAACTGAACTGCCCCTAAGCATCATATAATTTTAATAAATATCAGAGTAAAACAAAAACAAAGATTCATACAAAAATTACATGACTAATTATCCTTTTCCGAAATAAAATCATTAAAACCATCAATACACTTCAGAGTTGTACTTTAATTTTTACAGAAATATTAATCTTGTATTAATTTATTTAGAAATAATTGAATCAAAAAATTTATACTCAAGATATTTAGTCATGACATATTCAATCAAACAAATAAAATATATAGACATACAAAAAACAAATTGAATAAATAAATAGATAAAAATTAGACAGAAATAAGAGGTTGCAAAAGCATACCCAGTGGAATCACTTGAAATTGTTGAGTGGTTACTTTGTGTGGAATGAGTTGAAAAATTACTCGTTGTTGATTGAGGAGATTTAATGTCTGGTCCAACATAAACAGGTATCCGAGAACGACTTCCATTGAAAATTAATATATTAGAAAGAAAAATAAAGATACCCATTTGTTAGTTAATATGAAAAAAATTATATGAAGAAGAAAAATTAGTTTTTAAAGATAAAATAAAATATGTTATTTTTTTTTTT
>WSYQ01000076.1:0-33959 GCA_011426435.1 Lysiphlebus fabarum
AATACTTTGCGCAGCATTATGGGGTTTGTTTGGTTTTTTATTTTTATTTTTATTTTTATTTTTATTTGATATAGTTTTATAAATATATATTTTTTATTTTATTTATTTTAATTAGGCGTGAATTTATTAATTGGAACGGAAAATGGTCTGATGTTACTTGATAGAAGTGGACAAGGAAAAGTTTATCAATTAATAAGTAGAAGAAGATTTCAACAAATGGAAGTACTTGAAGGACAAAATATTCTTGTTACAATTAGTGGTAAAAAAAATCGTGTACGAGTATATTATTTATCATGGTTAAAAAGTAAAATTTTAAGAACTGATGGACACAGTGATGTAAGTATATTATTTATAAATAATAATATTTATTAAATAAATTTTTAATATTTTTATTTTATTAATAAAAAAAACAGCAAGTTGAAAGACGTAATGGTTGGATAAATGTTGGTGATCTACAAGGTGCAGTACATTTTAAAATAGTTAAATATGAAAGAATAAAATTTCTTGTTATTGCATTAAAAGATTCAATTGAAATTTATGCATGGGCACCAAAACCATATCATAAATTTATGGCATTTAAATCATTTGGTGAACTTGCACATAGACCATTACTTGTTGATTTAACTGTTGAAGAAGGTTCAAGACTTAAAGTTATTTATGGTAGTGCTGATGGTTTTCATGCTGTTGATCTTGATTCAGCAAGTGTTTATGATATTTATTTACCCAAACATGTAAGTTTATTTTACGAAAATAATAATAAATTGTTGAAAAAATATATATATATATAATTAATTATAATTATATATAATTTTAAATAATTATTACAGACTCAGGGACCCATTAGTCCACATTGTATTGTTGCATTACCAAATAGTAATGGAATGCAATTATTATTATGTTATGATAATGAAGGTGTTTATGTTAATACATATGGACGTGTATCAAAAACAATGGTATTACAATGGGGTGAAATGCCAACAAGTGTTGCTTATATTGGTACTGGACAAATTATGGGATGGGGTAATAAAGCTATTGAAATAAGAAGTGTTGAAAGTGGACATCTTGATGGAGTTTTTATGCATAAAAAAGCACAACGGCTCAAGTTTCTTTGTGAACGTAATGATAAGGTAAAATATACATTGTATATAAATTCTTTTTCTCAGATAATTAAAACTAATTTAGATACAAATAATAACAATTTTATTTAATTATAATTATTTAGGTATTTTTCTCATCAGCAAAAGGAGGAAGCTCTTGTCAAATATATTTCATGACATTGAATAAACCTGGTATGGCCAACTGGTGATCTAAAATAAGGCCAAATATGGCCAAATTATCATATAATAAAAATCATAAATATCATAATTTACAACGTGTTAATGGCTATATAATTGAATATAAAAAAATTTATAATTCACTGCCACATAATAATAATAATACAATGGATAATAAAAATTTAAAAAATCAACAATATTATGATAATAAACAACAGCAATATACAAGAAAAAAAAAACATCAAAATCATCAATATAATAATAATAATAATAAAAATAATAATAATTTTATTAATAATATTAATTATAATAATATTAATAATGATGATAATGATAATTTTTTAAAAAATAGAATATTTGATAAATTAACACGACATATGAAAAATCGTAGATTTAGAAATAATTCGTTATCAGTCATTAATATTATGACTAAACGATTACTGTGTTTTATTACATGTCCTTTTATAAAATCAACAATACAAAAATGATCAGGATTGTTAGAATATTTTATATACATTGTCGAGCAATTTTATATGACGTTAATAACCATGACATTTTTTTTTTTTTTTTTTATTTCTAAAAGAAATATAAATTATTATTTAAATGAAAAAAAAAAGACAAAAACAGTTAATTGTTATTTCAAGTCATTTTTCAAATTATAATATTTGTTTTTTTTTTATAAAAAAAATTACAAAGTATTCTCGGTTTAAAATAAAATACATAAATTTGACTTAATGTCATTTTAAATTAATAATCTCCGTTTGTTTAAAAAAAAATATTTCTATATGTATATATGTCATTATATATTTTTTTTTTTATGTTTCATTCTCTATTTCTTTACACTTCAATCCACGTATCCTTCATTCCAATTAAATTTTTTCATGAAGCATAGTTAACTGTGAAGAGGAAAAAAAAAAAAAAGAATAATTTTTTTCACTTGGCTACAGGTGTTCCAATTTAAAAAACCCTATGGTCGGTTAATTAAAATGCGTATGTATTTATATACTTGTAGTTTATTTATTTTTTTTATTTTTTTGCAAAAGGAGATAAAAAAAAAAATAGAGTGAGTATCTGACATAATTTATTTTTCAATTGTTTTTTTATTTTTAATTCTTTTTCATTTTCTATATATTTTATTTTTTATTAATCTGTCGTGTTATTGGATACGTGTCATTGTCAATCAGAGGTATTTGTAAAATTATTCGATTATTTTGTTGAAAAAATAAAATCAACACCAAACATGACACCATTATCATCATTCTTTTGCTTTTAAATTAAATAAATATTTATTTTTCAAACTCCCTTCAATGAGTTATTTCTTTTTGATTTAAAATTATAAAAAAAAAAAAAAAAAAATGTCAATGGTTTTAAAATAAAACGTGACATTTAACTTTAAGATAAAATCATTTGTATAGCTGTGTCACAATAACATCCAATGAATTATTATAAATTTATATATCAATGGCGAATGAATTAATAATTAGATAAATTTTTCATCATTAAAAATAAATGACTGGTTATGATATGTGTGATTTTATGATGAACCGTGCATTTTTACAAATATTAGAATAAATTTTACTCTAGGGTATCGAGTGGATACAGTAATAGTCTTTTTTATTATTATTTTTATTATTTTTTACTGTTTGAAAAAAATTAATAATACATCAACCGTCCCTTTAACAACAGAAAAAAAAAAAAAAAAACAATTCTGATAAAGTTATTGTAACTATATGATTAAAATAACGCATTTACTGTGCAATAAATTAATTTCATTTAATTGTCAAATAAAAGTCTTGTTTATATTTCTTTTTTTTTTTTTATGGGACGTATTAATAAAAAATATGAATTAAAAAAGTTAATTAATTTCTTGTTTTTTTTTTTTTTTTTAAATATAAAACTTTTGTACATACTCAATTACTTTATATCAAAATATAAAGCACATGAATATCGATATTAAAAACTTCGTATCTCGATACCTGATACGTAATAAAATCTGCCATTTATATGGCAATTTATTATAATTTACGATTAGAAACTCGTAAGAGCTATTCATTATATTTATACATATTATAAACTAAACTAAAGAAGAACAAGTTAATAAACGAGCAAAAATTTTAGTGGAATATTTTTTATTTTTAAAACTGTTTTTTATA
Organism: Lysiphlebus fabarum; assembly: GCA_011426435.1. NCBI lineage: Eukaryota > Metazoa > Arthropoda > Insecta > Hymenoptera > Braconidae > Lysiphlebus > Lysiphlebus fabarum. Next base: position 3,428 of record WSYQ01000076.1, read on the forward strand.
ACTCAAAAAAATAAAAATGTTTTGTAAAATAACAGCTGTCTTCTTATATAAAATGAAAAAAAAAAAAAAAAAAAATCTTTAGTATCAATTGTCATTAATAATTGACACAAAAATTATCACTGTGTATTGTTTTACAATCTTTTTCAATTTCCAATTTATTTCATTGTTATCTTTATATAAAAATAAAAAAAAATAAAAAATAAATAATCCACAATCAAACGAACCAATTGCCCTAATTTACTGAATCGTATTCTTATCTTCATTCATGACCAAACCCTCATCTATTCTTCTCAACAAATAGCTCACACTTACAATTTGTTTATTTTTTTTTATTTTTTTTTTTTTATATAATTTATTTTCTAACATCTTATCTCTTAAAATTTTATACTAACTTGGCTTTTATATATTTTCCCAAAGATGGTAGTGATGATGAAATAAATAAATATATATTATTTTTTTTCATTTCTTTTTTTTTTATTCATTTTAAAAATATAATAATATATTATATAAATTAATTAAATGTATTATTTAAAAATTATTATTGATGTAATAAATAATAAAATTATATAATTATTATTTTATTATATTTAAAATTAATTAAATAAAAAAAAAATATATTCAAATTTTTATAATCCTTTTAAATTTAATTAACAATAATTTATATTAAAAATATTTAAATTGTAATATCATATTACAAATAAAAAAATATATATAATTAACGTATTGTTGTTGAAATGAAGCTAATGAGATATTTGTGTTTTAATTTAACTCTATGAAACTTAATCACGTAGGTATTTTCCATGTACAATGAGATAATCGAATATATATAGTAATTCATTTGGTGGTGGTGTTGGTGGTTGTGTAGAAGGAAAAGGTCATTCAATTGGGGTTGAAGAGGGTAAATGTGTCAGTGTGTACATGACACATAAAATTCATCTATATATAAATATTATCATTATCATTTTTTATTTATTTTTCTTTTGATTAATTTAAATATTATTTTTATGATGATATTAATGTTTTTTTTTTTTTTTTATTGGGTAATTATAATATTATATAGTGACAATATTTTTTGATATATATATCAGTTTTATTGAGCTTTTAAAATATTTTTTATATTTTACGAGTGATCGTACACTGATATTATTCGGTAGTTACCAAAACCACAAGAGGGAAGTTTGGTCTACCATAACGGATGTACGATGTACGGTGGTTGGTTCAAGTTACGCGATGTGTATATATTTTATATGTATATATATATATATAAAGATATCTATATATAACACTCTCTCTCATTCCCGGATGTGACCTAGAGTTTCGTATAAACGACCTGCACAGAAAAGTTATCGCGCACAAAGATCCCCGGGCTGATTTTACGACAATGCGAAAATACGGTTTAAAAAAACGTTTGATTTCAAGTGATAAGAAATCAAAGGACTTGAAATAAATAAAGGTACTATATATATTTTAAAAAAATTTATCCTTTAGCTTTTAAAAGGGATAAAAAAAATCGACAAAACAAAAAAAGCACAGACAAATAAAAATATAAAAAATAAAAAGAATTTGAAAAGGATCAAAAGATGGAAAAAAAATAAAAAAAATTTAGCCAATTTACCTTTAGAGTATTGAGTTATGCATTTTACTAATTGCAAAGGGTCTAAAAAAGTTTTTCGATCCTTCAAGAAATAAAATGAAGAAAAAAGTCAATGAAAAAACTTTCATTTTGCTTGTGTTTTTTACTCATTTATAATAATAATAAAAAAAATTTATTTTTTCTTTCATTTCTTGCAGCTAAAGAAATACACTTTTTTTTTTTTTTTTTTTTTTTTTTTTGTAATCGATATTGATTTGCCATAATTTTTTCTATATAACTACCAAATACTGTCGTTTCACTAATTTCTTAACTTTTTTTTATTTAACTTTTAAAATTTACAACTTTTTTTTTTTTTTTTTCATATTAAAACTTTAAATTATTTTTTTTTGCAATAATTTACTTGAAATTTTCTTTATTGATTAATTAAAAAATAAAATAAACAAACACAATTGTATCAAACATAAAACAATAAACATAATATAAATTTTTTATTAATTAAATGAAATAAAAATAATAAAAAATTTTTATTTGTTTAATAAAGTTGTTGCTACTTTAAGGTTTTTAGGTACAAGCAGTTTACTTTGGCAACACACTTAGTATAAAACATAATAAACGAGCTGAAATGGATAAAAGTCAGTGAGCATAGAAGTGACTTGAGAGTAAAACATTTAACCTGCAACAAGCGTTATACATGGTTAAAGTGTACAAGGGGATGAAAAATCCATATGTGAATATATTTTGGATGAAGGTTTTCAAGTTTGTTTAATATGCGTATGACGGGTTAAATATATATATATATATATGTATATATACAATGATAACAAAAACAACAACAACAACAACAACTATCCATGATGATAAAGAGCAGAAGAAGAAGAATATAAAATGAGTTTGTTCATAAGAAAATGAGGTGGTTACAACCTGGTCGCTTTTAAGTGGGGTAAAATTGTATAGAGCTGTATCGATGTCCGGGGTTTTTGCTTACAAATTTATATACTCACACATCATATCCATAATAATTTGAATGAACAAAAAAAAAACAATATTTTGAATAATAGAATTAATTAAAATAAAAGTATCTCTTTTTTTTTTTTTTTGTAATGATATATCCATATTTTAATTAATTAAAAAAAATATATTATCTGTTGTTTTTTTATTATTATTGATTTATTTATTTACATTTTTATAATTACGTATTTTTTTTTTAATGGGTAATGTAGATTTTTTATTTGTATTATTTGACAAATATATTTTCAATATTATATCTCAAATATTTCTCAAATAAATATAAGCTTTTGCTTGAAGCTTTTACCAGAATTTTACTATACATATATTGTAGTGCTGTTTTCATGTTAACTTTTTCATGTCTATTTGTGAATGTGTATATTATTTGACAACAACCAATGAAATCAACCATAAAATAGTAAAAATATATGTATATATTTATTTATATCAAATGACACTGATCTTGGTACGATCCTTGTCGCAATTGTTTGGGGATTTACAAGCTGAATACTTACTCGTATCAATCGACCTCAATCTTGTTATTTTTTATTGATATTTTTTATTATATATATTATTTTTTATTTTTAGATTATTTTCAAGGACAAGATGTTTTTCGGCCAAACTGGTTGACTCAGGACACCATGATTACTAACTGATAATAATAAATAGAAATTGGAAATAATTTATGTTTTAAAAACTTATATATTATATAAAATATATAGGCAAATATAGAAAAACGTGTAAGAAAGTAATCATACTGTGAGTTACTATATGTATATAGTCAGTAAACGAATACTTCTTTTCAAGTCATGTTCGCCTAGTATTTTTCCCATTTTTTTCAATAAATTTTAAAATAAGTTAATAACGATAAATTGAAAAATATCGATAATGCAGAAAAACGGGGAACGGCATCGAATACCTCTTTTCAAGTCATGTTCGCCTAGTATTTTTCCCATTTTTTTCAATAAATTTTAAAATAAGTTACTATCGATAAATTGAAAAATATCGATAATGCAGAAAAACGGGGAACGGCATCGAATACCTCTTTTCAAGTCATGTTCGCCTAGTATTTTTCCCATTTTTTTCAATAAATTTTAAAATAAGTTAATATCGAAAAATAAAAAAATATCGATAATGCAGAAAAACGGGGAACGGCATCGAATACCTCTTTTCAAGTCATGTTCGCCTAGTATTTTGCCCATTTTTTTCAATAAATTTTAAAATAAGTTAATATCGAAAAATAAAAAAATATCGATAATGCAGAAAAACGGGGAACGGCATCGAATACCTCTTTTCAAGTCATGTTCGCCTAGTATTTTTCCCATTTTTTTCAATAAATTTTAAAATAAGTTAATATCGAAAAATAAAAAAATATCGATGGTAGATAAAAACGGGGAACGGCATTGAATACCTCTTTTCAAGTCATGTTCGCCTAGTATTTTGCCCATTTTTTTCAATAAATTTTAAAATAAGTTACTATCGATAAATTGAAAAATATCGATAATGCAGAAAAACGGGGAACGGCATCGAATACCTCTTTTCAAGTCATGTTCGCCTAGTATTTTTCCCAATTTTTTCAATAAATTTTAAAATAAGTTACTATCGATAAATTGAAAAATATCGATAATGCAGAAAAACGGGGAACGGCATCGAATACCTCTTTCCAAGTCATGTTCGCCTAGTATTTTTCCCAATTTTTTCAATAAATTTTAAAATAAGTTACTATCGATAAATTGAAAAATATCGATAATGCAGAAAAACGGGGAACGGCATCGAATACCTCTTTCCAAGTCATGTTCGCCTAGTATTTTTCCCAATTTTTTCAATAAATTTTAAAATAAGTTACTATCGATAAATTGAAAAATATCGATAATGCAGAAAAACGGGGAACGGCATCGAATACCTCTTTCCAAGTCATGTTCGCCTAGTATTTTTCCCAATTTTTTCAATAAATTTTAAAATAAGTTACTATCGATAAATTGAAAAATATCGATAATGCAGAAAAACGGGGAACGGCATCGAATACCTCTTTCCAAGTCATGTTCGCCTAGTATTTTTCCCAATTTTTTCAATAAATTTTAAAATAAGTTACTATCGATAAATTGAAAAATATCGATAATGCAGAAAAACGGGGAACGGCATCGAATACCTCTTTCCAAGTCATGTTCGCCTAGTATTTTTCCCAATTTTTTCAATAAATTTTAAAATAAGTTACTATCGATAAATTGAAAAATATCGATAATGCAGAAAAACGGGGAACGGCATCGAATACCTCTTTCCAAGTCATGTTCGCCTAGTATTTTTCCCAATTTTTTCAATAAATTTTAAAATAAGTTACTATCGATAAATTGAAAAATATCGATAATGCAGAAAAACGGGGAACGGCATCGAATACCTCTTTTCAAGTCATGTTCGCCTAGTATTTTTCCCATTTTTTTCAATAAATTTTAAAATAAGTTAATATCGAAAAATAAAAAAATATCGATAATGCAGAAAAACGGGGAACGGCATCGAATACCTCTTTTCAAGTCATGTTCGCCTAGTATTTTGCCCATTTTTTTCAATAAATTTTAAAATAAGTTAATATCGAAAAATAAAAAAATATCGATAATGCAGAAAAACGGGGAACGGCATCGAATACCTCTTTTCAAGTCATGTTCGCCTAGTATTTTGCCCATTTTTTTCAATAAATTTTAAAATAAGTTAATATCGAAAAATAAAAAAATATCGATAATGCAGAAAAACGGGGAACGGCATCGAATACCTCTTTTCAAGTCATGTTCGCCTAGTATTTTTCCCATTTTTTTCAATAAATTTTAAAATAAGTTAATATCGAAAAATAAAAAAATATCGATGGTAGATAAAAACGGGGAACGGCATTGAATACCTCTTTTCAAGTCATGTTCGCCTAGTATTTTTCCCATTTTTTTCAATAAATTTTAAAATAAGTTAATATCGAAAAATAAAAAAATATCGATGGTAGATAAAAACGGGGAACGGCATTGAATACCTCTTTTCAAGTCATGTTCGCCTAGTATTTTTCCCATTTTTTTCAATAAATTTTAAAATAAGTTAATATCGAAAAATAAAAAAATATCGATGGTAGATAAAAACGGGGAACGGCATTGAATACCTCTTTTCAAGTCATGTTCGCCTAGTATTTTTCCCATTTTTTCAATAAATTTTAAAATAAGTTACTATCGATAAATTGAAAAATATCGATAATGCAGAAAAACGGGGAACGGCATCGAATACCTCTTTTCAAGTCATGTTCGCCTAGTATTTTTCCCATTTTTTTCAATAAATTTTAAAATAAGTTACTATCGATAAATTGAAAAATATCGATAATGCAGAAAAACGGGGAACGGCATCGAATACCTCTTTCCAAGTCATGTTCGCCTAGTATTTTTCCCAATTTTTTCAATAAATTTTAAAATAAGTTACTATCGATAAATTGAAAAATATCGATAATGCAGAAAAACGGGGAACGGCATCGAATACCTCTTTCCAAGTCATGTTCGCCTAGTATTTTTCCCAATTTTTTCAATAAATTTTAAAATAAGTTACTATCGATAAATTGAAAAATATCGATAATGCAGAAAAACGGGGAACGGCATCGAATACCTCTTTCCAAGTCATGTTCGCCTAGTATTTTTCCCATTTTTTTCAATAAATTTTAAAATAAGTTACTATCGATAAATTGAAAAATATCGATAATGCAGAAAAACGGGGAACGGCATCGAATACCTCTTTTCAAGTCATGTTCGCCTAGTATTTTTCCCATTTTTTTCAATAAATTTTAAAATAAGTTAATATCGAAAAATAAAAAAATATCGATAATGCAGAAAAACGGGGAACGGCATCGAATACCTCTTTTCAAGTCATGTTCGCCTAGTATTTTTCCCATTTTTTTCAATAAATTTTAAAATAAGTTAATATCGAAAAATAAAAAAATATCGATGGTAGATAAAAACGGGGAACGGCATTGAATACCTCTTCAAGTCATGTTCGCCTAGTATTTTTCCCATTTTTTTCAATAAATTTTAAAATAAGTTAATATCGAAAAATAAAAAAATATCGATGGTAGATAAAAACGGGGAACGGCATTGAATACCTCTTTTCAAGTCATGTTCGCCTAGTATTTTTCCCATTTTTTTCAATAAATTTTAAAATAAGTTAATATCGAAAAATAAAAAAATATCGATGGTAGATAAAAACGGGGAACGGCATTGAATACCTCTTTTCAAGTCATGTTCGCCTAGTATTTTTCCCATTTTTTTCAATAAATTTTAAAATAAGTTACTATCGATAAATTGAAAAATATCGATAATGCAGAAAAACGGGGAACGGCATCGAATACCTCTTTTCAAGTCATGTTCGCCTAGTATTTTTCCCATTTTTTTCAATAAATTTTAAAATAAGTTACTATCGATAAATTGAAAAATATCGATAATGCAGAAAAACGGGGAACGGCATCGAATACCTCTTTTCAAGTCATGTTCGCCTAGTATTTTTCCCAATTTTTTCAATAAATTTTAAAATAAGTTACTATCGATAAATTGAAAAATATCGATAATGCAGAAAAACGGGGAACGGCATCGAATACCTCTTTCCAAGTCATGTTCGCCTAGTATTTTTCCCAATTTTTTCAATAAATTTTAAAATAAGTTACTATCGATAAATTGAAAAATATCGATAATGCAGAAAAACGGGGAACGGCATCGAATACCTCTTTCCAAGTCATGTTCGCCTAGTATTTTTCCCAATTTTTTCAATAAATTTTAAAATAAGTTACTATCGATAAATTGAAAAATATCGATAATGCAGAAAAACGGGGAACGGCATCGAATACCTCTTTTCAAGTCATGTTCGCCTAGTATTTTTCCCAATTTTTTCAATAAATTTTAAAATAAGTTACTATCGATAAATTGAAAAATATCGATAATGCAGAAAAACGGGGAACGGCATCGAATACCTCTTTTCAAGTCATGTTCGCCTAGTATTTTTCCCATTTTTTTCAATAAATTTTAAAATAAGTTACTATCGATAAATTGAAAAATATCGATGGTAGATAAAAACGGGGAACGGCATTGAATACCTCTTTCAAGTCATGTTCGCCTAGTATTTTTCCCAATTTTTTCAATAAATTTTAAAATAAGTTAATATTGAAAAATGAAAAAATATCGACGGTAGATAAAAATGGGGAACGGCGTTGAATACCTCTTTTCAAGTCATGTTCGCCTAGTATTTTTCCCATTTTTTTCGATAAATTTTCAAATAAGTTAATATTAAAAAATAAAAAAATATCGACGGTAGATAAAAATGGGGAACGGCATTGAATACCTCTTTTCAAGTCATGTTCGCCTAGTATTTTTCCCAATTTTTTCAATAAATTTTAAAATAAGTTACTATCGATAAATTGAAAAATATCGATGGTAGATAAAAACGGGGAACGGCATTGAATACCTCTTTTCAAGTCATGTTCGCCTAGTATTTTTCCCAATTTTTTCAATAAATTTTAAAATAAGTTACTATCGATAAATTAAAAAATATCGATGGTAGATAAAAACGGGGAACGGCATTGAATACCTCTTTTCAAGTCATGTTCGCCTAGTATTTTTGCCCAATTTTTTCAATAAATTTTAAAATAAGTTACTATCGATAAATTGAAAAATATCGATAATGCAGAAAAACGGGGAACGGCATCGAATACCTCTTTTCAAGTCATGTTCGCCTAGTATTTTTCCCAATTTTTTCAATAAATTTTAAAATAAGTTACTATCGATAAATTGAAAAATATCGATAATGCAGAAAAACGGGGAACGGCATCGAATACCTCTTTCCAAGTCATGTTCGCCTAGTATTTTTCCCAATTTTTTCAATAAATTTTAAAATAAGTTACTATCGATAAATTGAAAAATATCGATAATGCAGAAAAACGGGGAACGGCATCGAATACCTCTTTCCAAGTCATGTTCGCCTAGTATTTTTCCCAATTTTTTCAATAAATTTTAAAATAAGTTACTATCGATAAATTGAAAAATATCGATAATGCAGAAAAACGGGGAACGGCATCGAATACCTCTTTCCAAGTCATGTTCGCCTAGTATTTTTCCCAATTTTTTCAATAAATTTTAAAATAAGTTACTATCGATAAATTGAAAAATATCGATAATGCAGAAAAACGGGGAACGGCATCGAATACCTCTTTTCAAGTCATGTTCGCCTAGTATTTTTCCCATTTTTTTCAATAAATTTTAAAATAAGTTACTATCGATAAATTGAAAAATATCGATGGTAGATAAAAACGGGGAACGGCATTGAATACCTCTTTCAAGTCATGTTCGCCTAGTATTTTTCCCAATTTTTTCAATAAATTTTAAAATAAGTTAATATTGAAAAATGAAAAAATATCGACGGTAGATAAAAATGGGGAACGGCGTTGAATACCTCTTTTCAAGTCATGTTCGCCTAGTATTTTTCCCATTTTTTTCGATAAATTTTCAAATAAGTTAATATTAAAAAATAAAAAAATATCGACGGTAGATAAAAATGGGGAACGGCATTGAATACCTCTTTTCAAGTCATGTTCGCCTAGTATTTTTCCCAATTTTTTCAATAAATTTTAAAATAAGTTACTATCGATAAATTGAAAAATATCGATGGTAGATAAAAACGGGGAACGGCATTGAATACCTCTTTTCAAGTCATGTTCGCCTAGTATTTTTCCCAATTTTTTCAATAAATTTTAAAATAAGTTACTATCGATAAATTGAAAAATATCGATGGTAGATAAAAACGGGGAACGGCATTGAATACCTCTTTTCAAGTCATGTTCGCCTAGTATTTTTCCCAATTTTTTCAATAAATTTTAAAATAAGTTACTATCGATAAATTGAAAAATATCGATGGTAGATAAAAACGGGGAACGGCATTGAATACCTCTTTTCAAGTCATGTTCGCCTAGTATTTTTCCCAATTTTTTCAATAAATTTTAAAATAAGTTACTATCGATAAATTGAAAAATATCGATGGTAGATAAAAACGGGGAACGGCATTGAATACCTCTTTTCAAGTCATGTTCGCCTAGTATTTTTCCCATTTTTTTCAATAAATTTTAAAATAAGTTAATATCGAAAAATAAAGAAAATATCGACGGTAGATAAAAATGGGGAACGGCATTGAATACCTCTTTTCAAGTCATGTTCGCCTAGTATTTTTCCCAATTTTTTCAATAAATTTTAAAATAAGTTACTATCGATAAATTGAAAAATATCGATGGTAGATAAAAACGGGGAACGGCATTGAATACCTCTTTTCAAGTCATGTTCGCCTAGTATTTTTCCCAATTTTTTCAATAAATTTTAAAATAAGTTACTATCGATAAATTGAAAAATATCGATGGTAGATAAAAACGGGGAACGGCATTGAATACCTCTTTTCAAGTCATGTTCGCCTAGTATTTTTCCCAATTTTTTCAATAAATTTTAAAATAAGTTAATATCGAAAAATAAAAAAATATCGATGGTAGATAAAAACGGGGAACGGCATTGAATACCTCTTTTCAAGTCATGTTCGCCTAGTATTTTTCCGATTTTTTTCATTAAATTTTAAAATAACTTCATATTGAAAATCTTTTGATCAGTACCTTTATTAAAAAAAAAAAAATCGTATACCTCTTCACTCATTATATTCGCCTGATACAAATTTAAAATTTTTTCGAAAAAATATTCCGAATACCTCTTCGATCATTATATTTGCCCGATAGAAATTTAAATTTTTTCGCAAAAAAATTCGAGTACCTCCTTCGTCATTATATTTTCCTGATACAAATATAAAATTTCTCCCAATATTTTTTCTTAATAAATTGAAAGATTAATTAATTAATATAGTAAAACTTCAATTTTAAAAAATTCAAACATAAAACTACCAAAAAAAAAATTATGTACACATACGTGTTGTAAAGTTTTAATAATATTTGATGAAAGGAAGACGTCATGCACACATCAACAATTGACAAGTGACAACAATGTAATGTTTCAGGTATGACAACAACAGATGGTAGAAAGGGAATAATGATATCATCCAAACTAGGAACAACAACATTCCATCTAACTATAACACCTCTATCCGACAATCATGCCAATGTTACGACACATTGTCTCTTCACACTATAACACCCTCTGTATCCATCTCTCTTATTCACACAAAGCACTAGGTGATTCATACCAACGATACACTCTGTTGTACATCATGATGAATATATACATACATTGTTGTCCAGCTATATGACACAATTGTGTATTCATACTAAAATTTGTGGCTTGACTCCTTTCGTGTGTGCAATGATATCACTTGATGAAAAGTAGAAAAATATAAAATGAATTGCGAAAGAGATAAACGGATAAAGAAAAAAGGATTAAAATTATATAAAAATAAAATCTGATATGTGGTTAAATTGGTCGATCTAGTCTGACCTTTTCGCATATTGTTTCATTGTCGTTATATATACTAAATCCATGGCTGACAGTATATACACCTTTTTCACTTAAAACCACTATTTATTTTTTTTTTTATTTTTATTTTTACTTTTATCCAGTTCAAAACACCTCGTTTGGCTTTCGTCACGATCGGAAATCCTAAAATCCTTTTTTTTTTTCTCACATTTGACACTCACACATTTTACTATTTTATTTTTTTTATTTTTACTTTTTATTTATTGTTTATTTTATTTTTTATTTATTTATTTTCACCCTAAATTTTTTTTATATTTTTGAGGGTTATTTTACGAGTATTTCTCATTCCCTTGAAAACAAAAAAAAATAGAAAAAAAAAAGGAATCGAAAATTTCTTCATATGCGGATTCATACAATATTGCTGGTGATTCAAGTATTTTTCCTCATGAAAACCAAAAAAAAAAAAAAAAACGAAAAATATATATTTACTAGTTTTGTACATATTTCATTCAACTTCACCTGAACCTATTTATTAAAATAAAAAAAATAATTTATTGTTATTGTTTTCTACTAATTGTTTTTTATAAATATATAAATATATTTATTATTTTATTTTTCGATTTAATTTATTATCTTAATTTATATTTTGATTAATTTTTATATATAAAATTTTTATTTTAATTATTTATTTTTTTTATGATAGATATATTCATATAAAATACAATAAAATTGATTGCATATAGATTTTTTGTACATAACGATGTTGTAAATGAAGTGTTTTATAGAAAAAAATATAAAAAGAAAAAAAAAATATATAATAAAAATAAAAAGTGTGATTTGTACGTGAGAATTTTAAAAAATAAATAAAAAAATAAAATAATTTGTTGAAAATAATGGTATACAAAATGTGAAATAGTTTTGTGGTTTTTTTGATATGAAAATTTGTCTCTTTCTCTTCAATTTCTGTACTTTATGGAAAGCGTGATTTATTGGTCCTTCGTGTCACCGAGGGACGATCTCACTCGCCCATTTCAGTCGCAACGTTCCATCAGCGTACTCTTCTACTTTTGCATAAATAATATCAAACAGTGTAGAGCTTTTATATTCAAAATATATATATATGTTAAATAACAGAGATACAAACTACAACCCCCTGATAAATATACATTTATTTATTTATATGAAATATTTGTATATCTATTTTTGAATAAATAAACCCGTATACTATTTTTCATTTATCTCTCATATATTTTTTTATTTATTTTTTCTCACTGGATATCCATAAAACCTCCTCAATATTGGCCTAGATATTTCATCATCAATACTCTATTTGATCAACACTCATGTTGTACTTTTCATATGATTTATTTTCCATAAAAGACCCTAAATTTTTCAAGTGACAAATTATATTTTTCAATAATACAAATAAATATTACTTTTTTTTTTAAAAAAAAATTATTACTCTTTTTTTTTTTTTTTTACATTTAAAGAATCGTTCAGAAAAATTGGATACTAAAAAGATACGAGTATCAAATTTTTCTATTCAATTGAGTGAATATAATTTTTTCTATTATAAGTTTTTTTTTTTTTTTTTTTATTATTTAATAAAGTAGAAAAAATATATATTTTGATTTACTTTGATAATTATTTTATAATAATTTTACTTTTTTAAATTAATTTGTAATATATATTTGTATATGTATAATTATAATTAGTAAAATTATTTCATATATATACTGAATGAATAAATAACAGTTGGTGGATTTTAAAGTTTGGAATATTTATACATTGTCAATTGACAATTTAACTTTGAGGCTTGATAGCTGTGACAGCTTTTTCCATAGTACTTTAATTGCCAGGCTATATTTTTCTCTTACTCATCCGTGATTAAGTCTACTATATTCAAAAAAAAAAAAAACCTAAAAAACATAAAATAAATATACATGTGAATATGCATTTATGTTGGTAACAAAAACACAAATTTCTCTATCCCCCTATTTATTTTCACATATCCACAAAATTTCCAACTGACTAGTCAGATATTTTTGTATGGTATACAATCGTAAATCCTCAAGATCGTTTAATTTAAAAAAAACTATATCTACTCTATCCATTTACTCTAAAAATAAAAATCTAAATAAATAAATAAAAATAAAATACTAAAATAACGTAAAACAAATAAATAAATAAATAAATAAAATAAAAAAAAAAAATACACATCTAGAAAATAATCTGTAAGCTTTAAATTACTTGGGTTGAATAAAAATGAAAACAATGGTTTAAAAAAATAAATAAATAATAAAAAATGAAAAATAAAAAAATAAAAAAATGTAAAAAAGACAAGAATATATTTATGTACTTTCGTTGAATACTCAAGGGACGTAACTGTCTCGTTTTACGATATACCTCAGGTATGTATACACAAAATGTATACATCCTTCTCATCTATTCTATTTTGTAACCTTTTGCAATTTTTTTTTTCATATATATATAGATAGATATATAATAATTTTTTATTTTTTTTTTTACTCTACTTTTACTTGTACTTTTTTTCCATTTTACTTCTTTTCACCGAGTGCAGTTGCATCTCTTCTATTTTGTTGTTTCGGTAAACGTCAGGATTGCCTAGCAGCTCGTTTATTTATTTTACCTTTTTTTTTTTTTTTGTCCTATTTATTTTATTTCTTTTACAGTTTAGCCTGTATTTTTATTTATTATATATATTTATTTGTATTTTTATATTTTTTTTTTGCAGATAGAAACTAACGTATTTCGGTCTACTTGTTTTGCTTGTAGACCATGGAAAAGTCACTAAGCAAGTCCTCGCGCACGACTAGTATCTGGCTAGAATCCTGGGTTAACAGAAAATACACGACACTGACATATAAAAGTTAGATAAAGATAGTTGTTAAATATTTTTTTGTTAGTTTTTAAATAAAGATAGAATTATATTTTTAGCGAATCAGTGGTGCTTTTTCAACAATTTTCAATGCTGCAGATGATGGTGTTGCAGACGAGAGAAGAATATATATATATGTAGATAGATAAATAGATAAATAGATAAATATAGATAAAAAAAAAAAATAAAATGGGAATGGGTGGACCAACTCTTCGATGCTACAACCAACGTTAAAGCACGTATAGAAATAGGTGCTTGCGTAATCGGTAATCGATATTGAATTCTCTTCTTCGTAGAACAACGATAGTCATTACTGTGGAGGTATAAACGGCCTTCACTTGGCTATACACCATCAATGATGCGAATGGAAATTTCTATTAGATTGCGTGAATACTGAAGATTTTTTTTTTTATATATATATAATTATAATAAATATATACACAACATGTATTTCAAATAATGATGATAACAAATTTTAATTAATATTTTTATAATCTAATTTTATCAATTAATAATTATTATAAATTAAATTAAATAAAATAATAAATATAAATTTAATAAAATAATATATATTCTTTGCTTTTTTATTATTATTATTTTTTTTTAATCAACAAACAAAAGTTTTTCACGCACAATAAATTTTTATTTTTTAATCTTCTAAACTTTTTTTTTTTTTTTTTTTATTATCAAAAGATATTTATTCACATCAATCACACGTTGATTAATTTAAGCTATATATATGTGTGTATTAAATGCGTGGATACACATGTGAATGAGAGCATGTTTTCGATAAGTGATGGTACTGATGAATAATATATATACATATTTATTTATAACATAAACAATATATTATTCACTAAAATACAGATTATATATTGATAAATTAAATATCTGTGGATTACTAAATTCAGTTATATATATATTTCTAAATCCCAGTTGAATATCGAGTATATACTAAAATTTACAAAATCAGCAACACATGATCATCATTACATTTTGTGTCACAATGACGAATCATATCAATCAATTTTCCAAATATATGTACATATTAAATTTTCATTTACTCATATTTAAAATTTTATTTATTTATTATTATAATATAAGTAAATTAAATAATTTAAAAAAAAAATTAATCAATTGACATATTGACATTTTAAATATATATAAAAATAAATTATCAATAATTAATTTGATATATATTGATAATTAAATTAATAAATTATTTGTATTAAATTTTTTTGAATATTTCAATAATAATTATTAAATAATTTACAAATATGTAAAATTATCATAAATAATTAATTGACATATTAAATAAATACTTATTTACATATAATCTTTATATAATTGTAAAATTATTATTGTGGTTAAACAAAGTGATCGTGAGAGTCGCAATGCAGCATTTACCAAAGCAAATATTACTAGAGAGAGCTTTTAGGACATAACATGTTTTTCTATTTTACTTTTATAGTGTTTGAATGTTGTACATTGAAAATTCATGAGATACAAAATGTTTGTTTGGATGCTTTTCTTTACAATACAATCAAATTAGATACTTAATATTTTTTTTATTTATTTAAATTTTTATTATTATTATTTGTTTTTTTTTTTTTAATTTTATTTTAACCAGATGAATTCTTTTTTCTTTATTTATTTTTTTGGTATGTGGTCTTCATTGATTTGTATCATTTGAGGCTATTTCTTGATAAAGAGATTAAGGTTGTGCAACAGGTATCGATATCGCAAATTTGTCTAAAAAAAAAAAAAAAAACCTCTGTAAATATATTACATTTCAATTTAACATGTATATTTTTTTTATACTCTGATTTTATAATAATTTGAATAATTTGTGACAAATTTTACTTTAAACAATAAATGCAATGACATTGTGTCACGTTTTATTATTTTAATTTTATTTTTGTTTTTTATTTTTTTTTCTTTTTTTGTTGATGTCTGTGTGAGAATCTTAAAACAGGATAAATTGTTTTTCTTCGTGTATACCATCAACTACAAAAAAGCTTTTTTTTTTTTTTTTTTTTATTCATTTTCTTTTTTATTATTATTATTTTTTTATCTCAGTTGTAACATGGAATTATGCACGTGTTGAGCCCAAAAAGGTGGTACAAAATCTCTCTGACTTTCATGATAACACGTTGGAAAGATTTTCATAAGATTTTATTTTCTTGTTATGGTTTTATAAATAATAAAAGAAAAAAAGCATTAGTAAGTATATATATATATATTTTTTAATATAAATTTAAATATAAAATTTATTTGTTTTTTTTTAAAAAATAATTGAATTTAATTTACAATAAATATAAATTACATTAAAAAAGCTTATTTGTATAATATAACATTTTTAGAAAAAATAATACTGTTTGAAAATAATTTTCAAGTATTTTATTTTATATATAAAAATATATGAAAATATATTTGGTTAAAAAAGTAAATAAAATAAAATAAAATTCAATGAATCTTTGAGTAGTTTAAAATTTATTTATTTATACTTTTTATATACCGAAAAATAAAAAAATAAAAATATATAAAATACTCATATATTTGTTGAATGAATTGGTATATTATTTCATATTATGTGATATGCCATACTTGACAAGATAAAAAGATATGTTAGATTTGAAATAAACCTTTGTACCATATGCCAATGACAACACATTGAAATATTTATTTTTTGTTATTTTATTTTTTTATCTATAAGATTTTTTACTTACTTGTCAGAAAATAAAGAAAACTATATTTTTTACTGGGTTTTTTTTTTTTTTTTATTTTATTTTCCTTCTATTTGTTTTTTTTTTTTTTTCATTTTGAAAAAGATCAATCGTCTGGACACAGAGACTGTATGTGTTAAAGTGTTGGTGTCAATCAACAACCATTCCAATGGATATAACATTTCAAAGTAAAAAAAAAATGTGAGAAATATGAAAGAGTAAAAAAATAATAATAATAATAAATCAAAAGAAAATATATGATGAAGGTTTTTCTAATAACCGTTGAGTATAAAAAAAAAAATAATTTAAAATATATACCTATATATATTTTATAGTATACGCGATTGAAAAGTTTTTCTTTTTTTTTTTTTTCATTTTTCTCGAGGGAAAAAATATAATGAAAAAAAATAATAAAATAATGTCAAAAAATTCTTTTATGTCGGTCTTATTGAAGTCACTTCATCAATAGATGTAATTTTAATTTAAAATCATCATTCAAGTATTGAAAAAAATATTCAGATAATAATTAAAAAAAAAATATATTTTAAAAAAAATTACGATAATTTTAATATAAATTTTTTTTTCCAAGTTTTTTTATTTATTTTATTTTATTTTTCTCATTTATTGAATAAAAGATTTCAAATGCAGTGATTTAAGTTGAATTCAATTTTTATAGAAATAACTTGGAAAATTTATTATTATTATTTAATTTATATTTTTTATTATTATTTTATTTTTTTTTCACACTTGAAAATTTAAAACGTTAATTGGATTGTGTATTTTACCAGTGAGTGTCTGTAAATGATAGAAATATCTCATTAGTAAAAACAACAATAGAAATAAAGATTTTATTTTTCTATAGAAAAAGTAATTTACAAGACCATAAGTTAATTATCTAAATGTAATTTACATTATTTTTATAAATATAAAAAGTAAATTTATAAATTATTTATCACAAATAACAGTAATAAAAAAATTATACAAACAAAAATAAAGAAAAATAAAATAAAACTCCTGTCTGACACAGCTTGACTTGTACTACTGAAAATTCTACTGTCTTAATAATTAATATTTTCCAAATAAAATTATTAAATATTAATCATAAAAAATCTATTAAATATCAAATTAAAATAATTTAAATGACCTTCATTTAATTTACATTATTGTAAAAAATATAAAAAAATAAAATTCATCATTTATTAAAAAAAAAAAAAATAAATAATAATAAATCACAACACTAAATATTTATTTATTTATTATTTTTTTAAAAAAATAATAATTCAACCCTCAATATCATATGATGACATGAATGATGTTAAAAAATAAGAAAATTTTAGTATCACTGAAATATGAGATTTTTATTATGATTATTATTATAATATGTATTCAAAAAAAAAAATTTAATCTTAATCGAATTTTTCAGCTTCTCACATTTCAATTTTCTTGTACATCTAAAAAAAATTTTTATGTCTTTTCAGAGGACAAGAGCAAATATATATACAAATGAAAGAAACGACTAGAAATATTATATATTTTTTTTTGATGAGAGTGAAAGCTGCCCTGGGCTTTTCATCGAAAGCTCATGCTTGACGAAACCGTGCCTCGATTTCTCATGTAAATTGTGTCGTTTCCGGTTGACGGATCACAGTCAGCCGTAGGGAACGTATACCTTGTCGTCAGTGATGTTTCGACCTCTTTCTTTATATTTTTTTTTTACTTTATCCTCTCAACATCAACCTCCTCTCACCCTCTAGCTATTTTATATATATATTTTTTTTTTTTTTTCATTTTTTATATAACTGAAAGAAGCTATATTTTCGTTTGATTTTCTTTTCTTAAAAATTTTAGTATTTTTTATGTTTTTTCTTTAAAAGACATACGCTAGATATCGACACATCTATTTAAAAGATATATATATATATATTTATTTGCACTGTGATGACATGTCTTTGTTTTATTTTTTATTTTTTTTTCTTATCATTCTTGGTAATCACTCGATCGATCCAAAGCTCCGGAATGAGACGAGACCGAAAATCCGGGCCAAAATAAAATATAAAAAAAAAGGGGTGGTTAAAAAGGAGGGTTTGTTCACAATGTATGAATTCATTGGCAGGTGTACCAGCTGGCTCTACCACCACTTTCATCTAGATATAATATATATATATTTTTTTTTTTTTGATTATTTTTATTTCTTTTTTAAGAAAAAAAAAAAAAGTGAACATCCATTTCATTTCTTCAGAACAAAAAGAATATTTAAGAAGTTGAAAAAAATATAATAAAAATAATATAGAAATCTTTTTTTTTTTTTTTTTTTTTTGTACATCAGGAAAAATTGCTGACTGACATTATTTAACTTATTGAAAAAATTTTATTTTTTTATTAAAAAAAATTTTTTTAATTTTATATTATTTTTATAATAATTAAATAATAATTAAATAATAAATGATATAGCTAAATAATTTATTTTGATTCAAATTTAATAAAACAAAAAAAAAACAAATTACTTGAGGTGAACAAATACAAACATATACAAAGAGGGGTTGAAGGTTGAAAAAGCTTCGGGGTTAAATATATATATCAGAGAAAAAGGAAAAATAATAAAAATGAGGGGTAAAGTTAAAGTAAAGAGGAGACGTTTTTAGAAACGAAGTAGACGTTTTTGTATGGATGAAATAAAATAGGGGAAGTTAAAATTATAGTTATATACATAGATATAGATTAAAGTGAGAAAGATAGATTGTTGAATTGAGGAAAAAGTTTTGAGTTGAGTTTGTTTCTGGTCCGATGAATCTGTGAAAGTTTTCATACAGGGAACAGAAACGACGACGATATCGTCACGCGATTCGCACGCTAGTCTATCTATTCATCTTTTTCTTTTTTTTTTTTTTTTTTTTTATCTTTTATCTCAATTTCGTTGATCTCACTGAGCAGGCTTTTCCGGATTTTCGCTAGAGTCGAAAATTCGTACCGGCTGTTAACCACTTAGTTGTATTATAACACAAAAGTTTATACAGATTCAAATAAAAATAAAAAATAAAATAAAATAAAAACAAGTAGATTAAATTTCAGTAGTACGAGTCAATAATAAGGTCAGACCCTAAAATTTTAACCCTTTAATTTACATGTAAAATTAATTAACACAAAAATATTATGATTAAATTTTTAAACATTTTTAATGAATGGATTATCATAATGCATGTTTTATATAATTAATTATAGTTTTATTATAAAATTTTTATATATACTTAAAATTTATTTGTTTTAATCATAGTTATTTGTAATTTTTTTTTATATAAAAATTTATAATTTATTTTTTAGATGTATAATAATTGTAGACAAATATTTGAGTAAATATTTTTAATGTTTGTATGTTTTTTTTTTTTTTACAAGTATATTTAGTATGTATGATGATATAGAGCCAAAAAAAAAAAAAAAAAAAATACAAAAACCATGTGAAAAAAAAAAAAACTGCGGTAAATGAAAATGGTCTCTTGTTTGTCCAGTATATTTTATAGTTATTTTTTTTTATTAAAATTTTTTTTTTTTAAAGCCACATTTAAAATTTGATATAAATTTGATGGCATTGTGACAAAAAACAGACAAATTTTTTTTCAACTATTTTGTACAACATTCTTTTCTCATTGACTCTTCCTTCCTTATATATTTTTTATTTTTATTTTTTTTCTCTATTATCATTTCCAGCTTTTATGCAAATTTATTATTTCCTTCGTTTTTTTTTTTTTTTATTTTTTTATATTATTATTATTCTTGTATTCTTATATTTCCTATTATTATTCTTTATATTCCAGAAAGTGGTATTTCTACTTGTGGCCACTCGGGTAAACATGTAAGCTCTACTTTTATGTTTTCATCTATTTTTTTATATTTTTTTTTGTCTCTTGAAAATGAAAATAATAAAATAAAATTCATTAATAAAGAAGAATATAATTCCCTAAAGTCTTCAAAAGTTAAAAAGGCAAAAAAAAATTATTAAAATTTCAAAAAGAATATGAATTATTTATCTACTTTTAAAGATAATATTTGATGAAACAAAAAATAAACTATTTCTTTTAAAATATTTAATAATAAAATCTTTAATAGAAAGATCAATTTTATAATATTTTTTTTTTACTTTTTATTTTTTATTATAATGGTTTTATTGTTATTAAAAAATATATATATATATATATATAGATTATTATTTTTATATAGAAAAACACTTTGAGTTTTGAGTTGTTTAATTTGAAACCAAGTCCTTGCGACACTGAAAAGTTGAGAGGATATGATGAGTTGTTATAAAAAGAGAGCTTTATAAAGAAGAAAATTGAAAAAACCACAAGAGAATCCAAAAATGAGTTTGTTGTTATACACACTAACAAAATTTTCATTTATATATAAAACTGGTCAAACATTTTATCTCTTTTTTTACATTTCAAACTCTTTTTATTATATAATATTAATTTTTTTATTTATATTTAGTATATTTATTAATTTTTTTCTATAAATTTAACTATAATTTTAATTTATTCATTTTATTTATTTTAAAATTTTTTTTCTCAATATTATTAAATTAAATTTCTTGTTTTTTTTTTTTTTTTTTTTTTTTTCATCACAGCTTATTTCCTGTATAAAAAAAAATACTGTATTTATTTATTTTTTATTCTCGCACTTGAATTGCACTTGTGTTGAATTACAAACCAACAAGAAATAAAAAATATGACTTTATAAATTCAATTGGTGTTTTTTTTTAATGTATAGAAAAAAATTTTTTACTGAAAAATTATTATTTTTATTTTTTGTGTCAAAGTAACTTGTCTATCTACAAAACATAAAATTCAAGTATAAAAAATACAAGTTGAAAAATTAAAATAGTATATATTTATATTTCATATAGCAAGTTTAAAAAAGTAAAATTAATATAAAAAAAAAAAATAAATAAATTTTTTTAAAAATTATTCTGGCAATTAGTTTATTCGTTGATAGAATAAAACTGAAAAATCAAAAAAAGAAAAAAAAAAACTTATTGAAATTACAGACTTGTACTTATAATTTATTATTATTTTTTTTATTTTTTATTTTTTTTTTTTTCATGAGTTGTAGAATTTAGTAAGTAGCACTGAAAAGATATAAAATAACATCCAAGTAGTACAAGTCTTACTCAGGTCAGACGTGAAGGTATAAAGATTAGTTGATATATAATTACTCACCTTAATTACTGTTCCATTCGAGAGTCCAATGTCCAATTAAATATCCTTATCTATATATTATTTATTTTTATATTTCAAAAGAATTATTTTACATTATTTTTCATTTTTTATTTTAAATTTTAATTCACTTTTTGTAACAAATATTAAATGATTAAATTTATAATTTACAACATCAAACAGAATTTTTAATTATTATTTTCAAGTTTAATGAAATATATGTGTATAAATTTATAGATGATGATAGTTAAGTGTCATTTGAAACAGGATCGATGAGAATAATTTGTTAGGCTCATGTCTCAGTAACATTTGAGTTTTCATAGCTCCTTTGCGACTCTCATGAAGCATCTAATTCGCCTCTTCAGTTGATCCTATTTGGTCTTATGTGTCTTTGTATATATATACAGATAGAAATTCTCTGGTCATGCTACAGTATTTTGTTAAAGTATCGTTTCTCTGATGTTTCCCCTGAGATTTACCTTCTATTTTACTTTAATATATTTAAATTTTTAATGTTTAAAAAATTTATTCTTAAAATTTATTATATAGTTTTTGTATTTATTTATTTATAAATATAAAAATAAAAAAACATTTTCATTTAATATTTTATATATTTTATTATTTTTTTATTTATATTTATATATCATGAAGACATTGGTTTACATTTGATTTTCATTTTAAATAATTAATAGTTATTAAAAAAAAAAAGCAGATTAAAAACAGATAAAATTCTTTTAATTTATTATTCATTTTATAATGAAATTTGTTTTTGTTGAAAAATAAAATTCTTATAATAGAATTTATAGGTATTTTTTAATTTTAATTGTTTATTAAATTATCGAAATTTTAAATATTATTTTTTGTATTGAAATAAGGTCAAAGGGTCATTTTAAAAATATAAATATATTTTCTGTAAAAAAAAAAAAAATATACATAAACATTTTTTTTTTTTATTACAGAGTAAGTTTGGATAAAAAAAAAAGTATCATTGTAATGTAAATTATAAATTATTTCTACAAATAAATTTAATTTAAATTAAAATATTTAAATAAAAATTATAATTTTTCAAAGAAATTAATTTACAACAAATAAATATAAATACAATTGTTTAACATAAAATTATAAAATGCAAATTGAAAAATTAAAAAAACAATTTTTCAACAGAAAATATTGACTTTATTTTTTTTTTTATTTTATATTTCGATTGACTGTTTAAATCACTGGACAACAAAGAGTGATATATAAAGTGAGATATGCAAGAAAAAAAAAAAAATAAATATAAAAAAAAAAAAAAAAAGTAAATTAAGTGAAAAGAAAAATTGAGAAAAAAAATATAAAAAACTAAGTAGATGAAAGATAAGATGAGAAACTTATAGTGAATTCCGACTTTGTGTTTGATAAGTTTCCAAGAACCCACTGTTCATTGTATACATACATATAAATATATATATATATATATACAGTAAAACTAAGTTGGTTAAATGTATGTGTGTTTCTCTTGAACATGGGAACATCGATATAGACCACAAAACTACCACAGCGGCTTTGTAAAGCTTCCAGCTTCCATCTTTGCTCTTCATTGCCACAAGCTTTTTTTAAAAGTATGCAATAGATAAAATAAAGATAGAAATACCATAAAATAAAAAAAACAAAGAAAAAAAAATATATATATATTTATAAACATTTATAAATAAGTTGGATGATTCTGAGGTTGATTTACCATCAAGGTAAGTTGCAAGCTCATGTTGCAAGCTCTGTCTTTTGAAATTTTTACTTTGTTTATCTTGAACTATCTCAATATACACATCATCAAATATAAATATATATAATATACATTTTCAAAGTAAATTTACATGTTAATTTACAAATACGTCAACTAAAAAAAAAATATATAGGTATATTTATAATAAATGTTTGTGTTGGTATGTTGGTTGTTGTAAAAGCTCTCTCTGTCCTGGTTTAACTGAGATAAAAACGAAACAAAAAAATATATAAAAAAAAAAAAAGTAAAACTCATTATTGGTAAAACGTATAGGTTTATATATACAAACAAGAGAATGGTCGCTTCCAATGTTATATAATCCCTGGGCATAATATATATATTGTTGAGAAAATCCCAAGTCTACCAAAATGTACCACAAACTTTTGCAGTTATTTACAAATTATAACTCACAATCTCTATAACTCAATATATATGTTGTTGAAATAAATAAATAAAAAAAAACAAGTAATAATTTTGTTTTTTTTTATTTTCTATTAAATATCAAACTTTTTCGTCAATCATTTGAAATTTTTCTTTTTTTTAAATATATATATGTACTCTACTATTTTAAACTTTATTTAAACTTTTTTTTTTTTTTTGACGACTAATTTTTTTATAAAAAAAAAAAAACTGTTCATTTCCTGTATATAATTTTTTATTTTTTTTATCATTAATTTTTTTTTTGTATAAATAAATAGATATAAATACTTATAAATTTATATTAAAATAAGTTTTAAAACTTTAAAAAAAAAATACAAATAAATAATATTATTTATTGATTATTAATTTTGTTATAAAACTATTTTATAAAATTAATTTAAATTTTTAAATTTTTATAATAATTTTATAATTTTAACAAATGACAATATAATATCATGTATACACATGTTGTTTATATAGATTGTAAAATTTATATATGTATTGCATTAAAATAAAACAAGAGAGAAATTCCCAAGAGAATTCGATGGTTCCGGTTTGTACAATGCAAGAGACTGCAGTGAGGGTGAAAAAGGGTTTGGGCAATTACGATTCAAACTGTACATTCAATGACCCAAGTACAGTTATATAATATTTTATGTGTTAGTATATACGAATATTATGCTTGTGTACACAAATTATATATACACCCTTACATTTATATAACATTAGAGATAAATATAATAGTGAATCTCAAATATGCGTACCTTCTAGTCGTCCCGTTCATCCCTTTTCTCTTCAACCCCCTATTCCTAATTTATTCAATTCTATATTCTATCTAAAACTCTATTGCATCATATAGTATTGCACATAGAGAGAGAACTGTTTAATGCACGTGTCGACAATGGAATTTCAAATCTCTACATAGGCCACGAAATTGTATATGTGTTATACGCGTTGGAATCCATAAGAGAACACTGAAAATGGATAACATTAATGTATTCAAATATATATATATATATATATGTATATATAGTATGTTGAGTGTTAAGAGATTAAATATACAAAGAGAAAAACAAATGGGTTAAATTACAATCTACTTTGATAATGTTAATATTTATTTTAAATTATACATATTATATATTTATACAAATGATTTATATAAAATATAAATTTTCATCGTCAAATTTAGTAATAATTATTGTTGTTATTGTAATTATTATAATAATATATATATTTTTTTTTAATTAAAATTATTATTAAAAAAATTATTTTATTATTAACATATTTCTGGACATTTTTCACAGTATTTTTTGCATTTTTTAATATATTTATTATTTTCAATAATATCTTCATCAATATCAGATTTATTATCATTTAATTGACTGTTTATGTTATTTTTATTTTGAATATTTGTAGCAATTTTTGAAGCTGGAGTTTCACATGTGACAACACAATTTTCACATAGCAATTTACATTTTGTCTCGGATATTTGATTAGTTATAGGAATTTTTTTTGGATCATCATGTGTAATGGTGAAATTACTGAGTATTGGATGATGTTTTATTGAAATGTTATATGTTTCAACTTCAGACTCAGTTGTGTTATATAAAAATATATTATTTCTTTTATTTGAATAATCACCAGCATTACTTGTAAATATAACTTCATTTGATAATAAAAAAATACCTTGCCATGATGTTTGATAAATAGAATTATTTAATGAATAAATTAACTTATTTTCATTTAAATTAAATATAACCAATTTGTTATCTGAAAGTAATGATGTTATTATTTTTTCAACTTTATCATTCAAACGAATTAAGTAAAAATTGTTTACAACAATTACATATAATTTTTTTAAATTATTAAATATAATTGAAGGTATATTTAATAAAAATTTATTCTCAGTTATTGTTAATGATATTAAATTTTTTAAATCATTAAATGCATTTGAGTCAATTGTTTTTATACTTGTATTTGTTATTGCAAAATTTTTTAATTCTAAACATTTAAATGCATTTCTTTGCATCATTGTAATATCACCACCAACATATTCAAGACTTGTTAAATTAAATTTATTATTAGAACATTTATCATTACAAATATTAATTTTATTATGATCAATTATTATTAAATATTTTATATTTATTAATTCTGGTAATATTTCACATAATAAATAATTTTTTTCATTAAATTTTGATGATAAATATCTCAATGATGTAAGTTTTTTAAATATATTTTTTTTCAATACAATTGATGATGATCCATGAAATTCAAGTATTTCTAATTTTGGTAAATTTAATGCAAATGGTTTAATATCAATTTGATTTTCATTTTTTGATTTAATAATTAATTGTAATATTGATAAATTATAAAATGCATATTCATCAATTGATTTTATATTATTTGATATTTCAAGTGTTGATATTGATAATTTATCATTTTTAAATTTATCATGATTTATTTCTCTGACTAATTTTAAAGTTTCTTCAAAAATACATATTTTAAATTTTTCAATATTTGGTAATTTACAATTAATCAATGATTGATTTTTATTTAAATTAATTGACTCCAATCCATAAACCATTGTGTATATATTAAGATCCAATTTAAAATCTTTAATCAGACGAATTAAAGGATTATTAAAAAGTAATAAGTTTACAATATTTGCATTAATAAATGAAGATTTATCAATTGTTGAAATATTATTTGATGATAAATTAAGTGTTTCACATGCAAGTCCTTTAAATACATTGGATTTGATATTGTTTAATTTATTTAAACTCAAATCTATCAATATAAAATTTATTTTTTTTGAATTAAATGCTCCAACTTCAATAATTTCAATTGAATTATCATGTAAATCAAGTTCAATTGAATTTAAAAAATTATCAAATGTATTTGCAGATATTTTTTTAAAATTTTTATTATTTGTTAATATTAATTTTTCAAGTTTATCAAGACCAATAAATGCTTCTTTTTCAATGACCTCTAAAGAAGTTTGAGTTATACTCAAAAAATTAAGATTTTTTAAACAAAAAAATGAATATGTTTTTAGTATTTTTAATATATCACTAGTTGTATAATATAATTTTTCAATTTTAGTTTTTATTATTGTATTAAAAAAATTTTTTGTAGGACACATACTGACTTTACCAACATGTAATAATTTTAGTTCTGTTAAATTTTCAAGATCATTTAAAAGTTCATAAAATGGTACAAAAGTTTCATTAATTTGTAATTTTAATGATTTTAATGATGTCAATTTTTTAAAAGCTGTATTATTTGATGATACTATTCCGTTATTGATATTTAAAATTGTTAAATTACCCAATCCAGTAAATGCATCTGGTTGAAAATATATAAAACTCAAACTGCATTGTAGAGTTAAACTTTCAAGTGGTAACTTGTAGTTGAATGCATTATTAGACACATTGCAAATATTTTTATCATTTATTATTAAATTACGAATCTCAGAGTCATTGATATTGTTTAACTTCATAACAGATGTTAATGTATCATTCATTTTACAATATAAATATCCAGTTTTTTCAAGAAATCCACAATACTCTTGAATTTCTGCTTTTACATAAATTTTTGAAAAAATAGTTGTTATAAATAACACACTCATTTTCAGTATCATTTTAAAGCTGATTACTTGATAATTGACGTGGCCAAATAAAAAACACTTTTAACATATGCTTGACTATACTGATTTTTATTTTATAAAATACTGACTAATTCTTGTAAATGAAACATGTAAATTTGTCATTTTATTACTTTATTTATCAGAAAAATATATAGTTATCAGTGTTTGTTTTTCTTTTTTTTTTTTTTTTTTTTTTTTATTTACACTATAACATGTTCAAGAATTTTATCAGTATTTAAAATGATAAAAATGTCACTCATTCTTAGAAGCCTTGAAAAAAAAAAATAAATAAAAAAACTATCCAACTTAAAAAAAATTATAAATTCATACAAGTGTAAAAAATTATCATTAATTTTTTTTATTAATATTTTTCATAAATTTTTTTATACATATATTATAATTATTAAAGCAGAACAAAACATATGACATAGTCTTTGTAAGTTCAACAGCTTGTTTCTGAAATTCCCAACGGATTAATAGGTATAATGTCGTAAAGTAAGTGTATGGATTGTCGGGAGATAATAGACAGGGAGTTACTTAATACAAAGCTTGTCGTATATATCTGCTTTACTTTTAACATAGTCTCTCCTTGTTTCGCTATTATCTTTATAATTTTTGTTTGTTGTATATCTTATTTTTACATGTATACACATGTCGTCAGTATATTATCATTATACACTGTATAATTGTAATTTTGTGTCAAATAATTTAAACTTTAACAAACTTAATAATTCATACAATTAAAAGTCAAAAGTCAATCTTCATTTTTTCATTGATTTTTGTTAAAACAAATAAATTAAATATTAACAACAATTATTTTATTAATTTATCAAGAATAAATTTTAATATATTTTAAAATAACTATATATATTTATTTTTAAAAAAAAAATCATTTAAATATTTATATAACAAAGATAAAATTATTATTTCAAATATATATTTATATTTATTAAGGATAAGCTTTTTTAATATTCAGGATATTTTAAGGATACTAGATTTACAACTCATGTCAATCTTTTGTAGTTAAAAAAAAAAAATTATATTAAAAAAAAAATGTTACCAAGTAGAATCTAATTCAACATAGTGAAAATCCTGAGTGAAGAGGATATTTCACAAGCGGATTTGTGCGTCCAGTATGCACTTTAACATTTATATCGTATATGATTTTATGTATGTATTTTACTTCCGGTGTTGAAATGCGACAGTTATATATATATACTTTGATAGTAACCACAATGACGACGACATGTTATACGGTATATGAACCCAACTCTTGTATATACTGATGGGCCATATGTCTCTTTACTATTACTTCAGTCCTTTCTGATGCTTTTATCCTTTGGTCTTTATATAAATACCTCTTGTCCTCTTGTTCTCTTGTTGGCCTTGATTATTTCCTATCTCTGTCATTTTTATTTCCTTCCTTTATCATGTAGACAAGTGACCCTTACTTTACTATCAAATCATCATAAAAATATTCACTTGATATGCAAAATTTTTTATTCAAAAATATATATATCTTTGTGTGCCAAGTCATCATAAATTTAATTCTTAAAATATAAATAATTTTATTTTAAATATTTATTCTATTCACGTGTTTGTATATTTCTTTCATTATTATTTTATTTTTTTTTTTTTATTAATTTAATATAAAATTTATATTCTATTTTTTAAAATTATATTCAAAATAAGTTAATAAATATATATATATATGTATTATTAAAGTTTGGTAAACGTGTTTCATGTAATCTTGTAACTTTAGCAAATAATTTTCACAAAATACGTGGTCATGAGATTTTTTTTTTTTTATTTTTTGTTTCAAATGTTGTCCATCTGGAACTTGAGTGTAAAAACTACCAATACAGATATAATTTTTGCGTGGATCATCTACTTCAATAGCTATATGTATTTTTAATCCTTTTTATTTAACTTTTATATCTTTTGGTTTTTTATCTATTTATCAAAAAAAAAAAAAAAAAAAACATATAAGGGTTGAAAAAAATAGGTAAAAAAAAACAAAGAAAAAAAATAACAAATAGATAAGTAGGATAGGAAAATATATATATATGATTTCTTTGATAATTTCTTGGTGTCTGTATGTATGTTGTAACTTGTTATGGGACATGAAGAAGATTTGTAGAGCTGTGAGAGCCAGAAACACAACCTTGTGCCCGGGCATCAGGGCACAATTTTATTAAGCGCATGCGTATTATTTATATCCTTTTATAACATACCGTATATCTATCGTTGCTTTGCTTTACTTTACCTGCAAGCTAACTGTTTTATTTTATATTTTTTTTTTATTTTCATTTGTCTGACTATATACTGACTCGTACTACTGATACTTATTATCTCGCTTAATATTATTATAATAAATTAAACTTGGACGAACAAAAAATTTTATATAAAAATATAAATTTTACAAAAAAAAAAAATCAACTATATTATTATTACACAAGTTTATTTTACATTAACACAAATATATTTAAACAAAAAAAAAATATATATATATATATATAAAAACGATTGAAGAATAAAATATAAATTTAAATATTTAAAGTTTAAATATAATATGATTATATGAAAATATAAAAATTTAATTCACATGCAGTGTGAATATAATTTTTTGACCCAGAGATAGTTTAAGGGTTGTATGTTGGTCCTTCGATAGCTGGATAAAATTTACTCTTTTATAGTAAAATTATAAAGAAAAAATATATGATTTTTTATTTGAATAAAAATGAGAAGAAAAATTGAAAGGTAAAAAGCAAAAAGATGTGAGAGAAATTTTCTATATATATTTTTTTTTTTTTGGTT